>JAUMHE010000048.1:24266907-24277663 GCA_032359235.1 Enteromius mattozi
TTACTGGTATTCCTATCTTTGTGGGGACAATTGGTCCCCATAAGGTGATAAATACCAGGTGCACACACACACACACATATATACACACAAGGGTTGAACAATGAAGCTGCATGTACAATAACAATAATTTATAAGTGTGATGTGCAGCATCCTTTTGCGGCCAATACACCATCAGTTTGTCTTGTGACAGATACAATGGATTATTAAGCAACATGAGATTTTGCTTAAAACAAGTAAAATAATCTGCCAGGGGGTTAGTAAAATATTCTACAAGATTATTTTACTTATAAGCAAACTGCACTTACTTCAGTTTTTTCACCCTTAGAAACAAGACTGAATATCTTACGTCTTTTTACTTATCTAGTAAATGCGTCTTGATTTAAGAATTTTTTTATATTTTGACTAGAAACAAGGAAAAATACTAAGTAAGATAAGCCTTTTTTGCAGTGTAATAAAAGGCATATAACCTTTGGCTTTTTTTGTTAAAAACAAATAAGCAATCACAGCTCAGGTGACAAAAAGTAACCCTAAAGTAACTAACTGATTAATGCAATTAGTTACTTTTTTATGGAGTAAAGCAATACTATTAAAAGTAGGTATATATATATGTTATATAATCTGTGTGTTTAGGTATATACAGTATTTAAATGTTGATCGTGGAGGAAAATTATGTATAAATGTACCTATGAATTGATTTGGTCACATTTATGTATAAATGTGACCCAGACTCACTTTTCACAATTTTCTTTTCCCATAGACATTTTGTAACTGTAATTCTGTATTCATTTTTATTCAGTGAACGCTAACACTGAAAAATGACACTGACTGTGTAAGAATCATGCATCATCATGCTGTTTGTGCTCGGATAGATCAAGGGTCCTATCGTGGTTCTTGAAACGGTGAAGGCCAGCGTGGATCACAAGGGAGGAAAGAACAAGCTTCCACTGAAGCACGGAGAGAGCATTGAAATTGTGCGGAAAACAGAAAACCCAAAGGACTATTGGCTCGCCAGAAACCTTGAAGGCCACTGTGAGTTACTTTGCCGCAATGCAGAATTTTTTTTTTGAGACAAGAGCTGCTAAACTGAACATGCTCTCTTTATATTAGACTGAAGCTTCCTGTTAGTCTCTTTCTCTTTGGCTAGCCATAGTCAGCCGCTATTTTGAATTGGCGTTGCTGTTTTTATCATGTAGATGGTTTTGTGAAGCCTGCCACACTAGATGTTGTCAGAAGCACACTGGACGGACAGGAGGTGTATGATGACGTGGGCGCAGATGATGACTTCAATAAGTAAGAGACTAACTTATTAGAGATTATTAACATTTATTCAGGTTAATTTCTTATTTGCATTTTTTTAAAACTAAAAATTCTCTCTTTTTTTCAGTCTACCAGATGGTAAGAAATTGCATTATACATTTAATAAATATGAATTAAATCACATTGCAATCATGAAGTGATTGTCAAATGAAGGAAACTTAAAGGAAATGATTTTTCCCCTTGTTCACAACTGTGTCACATGCCTGCTTCCAACAGCTGAATGTGATGACGATATTTATGATTGTCCAGATGACCAACAAGCTGATTTCAGGTGATTTGTGTTCAAAAGCATCCAAAAATGAATGTTTTTTTTTTTTAATTAACTTCCATGCTCAGCACTTAAGGTGGAGCAAGATTTTTAGTGTTTTTGCAAGAAGTCTCTTATGCTCGCTAAGGCTGCATTTATTTGATAGAATATAATGTATTTTTATTGTATTTAGAGCAGATAAATGCAGTCTTTGTTAATGAATTTTTTTTATATAATGTGAAATATTATTACAGTGTAAAATTTTTAATTATTAATATTTAATAATATAATTAATTTAAATATAGTATTTATTTCTGTTATGGAAATCTTTATTTTAATATTTAAACATAATATTTATTTAATATTTAAGTTTAGGGGTTTTGAGCTTGTCATACATATATTTTTTAAATGTTTATATTTCAAAATATAATATTTATCATTTATGTTAAAAAAATTATATTGAAAATACATGTTTATAATTACAAGTGCATGTGTTTTATACATTTTATATAATAGTATAGTCATGTATATTATATTAATATAAAAAAGTATAATGTGAAAAAAGTATTATATTATATGTAGTGGATTTACTGCTATCTGCTGTAATGTTACTGCAATTTTGCAGCTTTCTACCTCCACCTCCTCCGGACCCCACTGCATTTAATAGTGTGTGTGAGTAATGCTGTATTCATTAATATAATATATCAATTTAGTATAAGCTCAGGCATATGAATAATCTAACAGCACTGGATTTATTTAACATTCAGTAATGCATAAAATATACAATTATTGATGGCTTGTATTTAATGGTCAAGAACACCGAATTGATTCTCAGAGAATTTGTGAACAATGTATGTGCAAAAACTTTTATCTTGAATGCAGTGTTATATGCTATATGCATAAATGTAAACGTTCCACTCAGAGCCTGTCTGTCCAACAGGTGCCACTGATGAGACATATGACGACGTTCTTCCGACAGACTTCCCTCCTCCTCTGTCTCCTAAAAGGTTACTTCATACCTGTTACAGAAGAAGGACAATGGATGCAAATTTTAATTCTATGATTTTTTTTCTCTATATTATTTTACTCTCTTTAACAGTAACTTTCCAAAGTTCAGCTCAACAAGCAAGACCGACGAGATGGACCCGAAGAAAAAGAAGAAGTTTGAGAAGGAGGAGAAAGAGTTTAGGAAGAAGTTTAAAGTAAGATGCTTTTGTTTGACACATGGTGGATGAATGACTCTGTGTACTAACCCTCATTGCCTCTTCTTACAGTATAATGCGGAAATCAAAGTGCTGTATCAAGCTACTGTTCTCCAGTCACTGTCTATAAAGAAGTTTGGCAATAAAGACTTGCCAGTCAAACCCGGAGAAACCATTGATGTGCTAGTTCATTCAGGAGATGGTAAACTCATCTGCCGGAACAGTGAAGGAAAATGTGAGTTGATTCGTGCTGAACACTTACGCATTACAGCAGAAGAGGAAACTCATATGAATTATTTTCTCTCTGTTTCAGTTGGCTATGTGTCGAATGCTAATTTGGAGCAGTAAGTACAGTCTTCCTGTTCCATTTCTATTTCTATTTTGGTTAGACAACTTTTTTTGCAGACAGAAAATGCCTGTTTCTTCACCCAGGTCAATAGATAAAGGTTTTGCATTTCTAAGCACACTTAGTTTATTTGAAATGGCTGAATGTTTGTGAATTTTGAGTAATTGTTGTGTGAAATTCAGCAGTGCTATTTTGATTTTTTATATCACTGTCGATCGGTTGACCACAACTTCGTATTTTGTGTCTCACTTCCTTTCCTCTCTTAAGGGACGGCTCTATTTATGATGATGTTGGTGATGGTAAGGTTTAACTTGCACAGTTAATGAAGGTGTATTTAGTTTATAATAATAATAATTTTTTTCCTCCTTATTTGTTACAGATTGCATCTACGACAATGACTAAGAATGGATAAACTCATCTAGTGGTGTTTTCATCATCTTTCAGCATCCTTATTTGTAATTCATTCTATCACCAAAAAAAAAAAAACTATGTATTTTTGTTGTTTGAGAATGATCTACAGTAAATATTATACATTGTATATACAGTGCAATTATTAGGAGTAAAGTCATTTATGATCTTGTCTTTTGTGTGCATGTTTTTTTCTTTTTTTTGGAATGACAATAAAAACTGAAGATGTGGGTAAAAACAAAAAGGTGCAACTATTATCAAACTATAATCATCTATATGTGTGTGTGTGTATATATGTATGTGTGTGTGTGTATGTCAGGGATGGATTACGGACCGGGCCAGCGGGGCTGCTGCCCAGGGGCCCACACAACCCATAATCCGTCCCTGGTGTATGTGTGTGTGTGTGTATGTATATATATATATATGTGTCTGTGTGTAGCCAAAATAGCATTTTATTATTACACGAAGGGCTTTAAGCAATACTCTACGGGCCGGTTTCATAGACAGGGTTTAGCCTAATCCAAGATTAGGCCATAGTTTAATTAGAACATTTAAGTAATTTTTAGTAAGATTTGTGTATATAAAACCTTTCTAGAACGACGAGGTTATTAACTAAAAAGTCTTTGTGCGGTTCACACATGTCAGCAAACCGGAGGGAGCGTCTGCGCTCAAACATCGCGAGAGGTTACGAGAGTTCCGGTGTTGTGATGATGAACGTCCCTGCCAACATGGCGGTCAGCATCCGCGGCCGTCCGACCCGGAGTGTACGGATGAGAGGCAAGTTAACGGCACACACACCCCGGTTACTACACGCAGCCGGCGCGGTCTATAACCCTCTGCTTGTGTAGCACCCGTTGAAGCGCGGATAAAGTCTTACGGTGTCTTTATTGTGTGTTTTTTTTGTGTTTGACAGGTCGGAATGACAGCGGGGAGGAGAATGTACCGCTGGATCTTACGCGGGGTGAGTCACCATAGAGATCATACGAAACAAATTCATAATGCTTCTCTGTAATAATAACAAAGAAATGATCGAATTGCCTTTCAAGCAAAGTAAGTGTCATTGGTGATTCCCCATCTGCTCTATCTGGCCTGCAGACAGGAGAATGGGGCTGAATGAGATGTTTACTGTCTCAAAACCTAATGGGTTGACCTCATTATTTTCTCCCGTGTTGCCTCAAATAAGCTGTCTAGCTAGGATTTGGGACCCGGGTGTTGTTTTGATCTGTATTGCAAAGCCACATCAGTTTGTTTTGTCTAGTAAACATCTGCATGTCAGCAGAATAGCTGCAGTGCATTCAGCTCGGCTGTATCAGTAAATATTCAAAGCATCCTGATGCCTTCATATATTTGCATGCTGCCTATTAAGTTTTAAGGTTTCAGACTTTGATATATCTAAGCTGTTGGGTGTTAGATGCAAAAGTCTGACAAGCCTGATCTTGATGAATCTTGATGGCAGTGCCAGTGTGTTTGATGTCTCTCTTGAGAAATGTACTAAATAGAGACTAGAGCAGGGAAAAGTTCAATTGCAATTGCTGAATTTAGATCGTAATATCACATATCTGTAAAAATCACTCACACAGAAGAAGTTTTATTTGGGTTCTGCATAGGGGAAGTGATGCTTCATAGTGGATATGAAGATAAATTATGTTGTTATGTGCTAAACTGAACTTAATTCAAAGGAAATTTTGAAGTATAATAATAAGAAATACATATTCCCTGTCCTGGATGCTGAAGTGCCTACTTAATATATTAGCAGGAGCTAATTTTTAGCCTCTTCGTGATTTGTAGGTATTTTAATTTATCGTTTTTGCTTTCCACAGAACCCTCAGATAACATGCGTGAGATCCTTCAGAACATCGCCAAATCTCACGGGGTTTCCAACATGAGGAAGCTTGGCCACCTGAACAACTTTGTTAAGGTAGTGCAACTTCCATTTATGCCGGTTATTGTTCAGAGGCTGGTACACACCACGCTTATTTATGATTTCAGTGACGAGAGAGGATCATGACCTGGTCTGCATGGAATGTCTTCACTTTTTTTTTTTTTACACTGATTTTAGGGAGAAATATGGTGATTTGTAAACGTCAACATGGTAGAATATATTAAATGGAGCTGAGAATGCTACATTCTAATTGATCACTTAAAAAAATAATTTTAACATTAGCACAAAAAAACCTGACTCTGTCGTATGATCGGCATTGCATGAACATATTTTGTGTGGCAAAAAAAAAAAAGTTAACTTATAGATATTACCATAATTCCTCACTTTATTAATATCAGCACATAAAGTTATTTTGTAATACAGGTTTTCTGAAATGCTGTGTTTAAATATGCACTAATTTGCATGCTTTTCAAGAGCAGAAAACTGAACGTTGCAGAAAACCATGTTTTTATTTTGTTGACGTTACAGTTAAAGGTTTTTCTAGAGGAGACACTCAATCAGATAATACTGTCAACACTAAGAAAAAAAGTCATTTTCACCATGTTTTTATAATTGAAATGTAAATGAGCTAAATACTCTGTAAAAACCTTTAGAATATAGACAAAACTGTAAAGTTGGGCGTATGTAAGTGCAGCTGAATTGGAGAATTCTGGTTCAGGAAAAAAGACTCATTTTAATAATTTTTTGTTATTGTGACTTACTTATATCTATAAACTGGAAACTAGAGTAGCATTGAGACTTGGCAGTTGAATATATATTACATCCAGCTTTCCCCACATACATACAGTATGCTATTTACATAGCGCATTATATACTACATGGCAAATCTCAGCTGCATGATTGCTGACATCGTTGCAAAATGTACCTGTATTATCTCTCCCAGCACTTATTTGCTAAATGCAACTTTAAGACTTGAAGGTGTTAAGATATTATAAACATTCACATCATAATTTCTGTGTGTTTGGTGAAAATTGCTATATAAATCAATTTGATTTGACTTGCCAAAGTGGGAGAATTTATTTTTAATAATGCGATGTTTTTAAGGCCTGGTTCTGTGAGCAGATCTGGCGTCGTGTGTGTGTAGTCGGGTTGTTTATCTTAGTGGGTGCCTCCTCTCACTTTCAGTTTCTTTCTGAGTGAGTTTTGTGTCAGAGAGTTTCATCTTAGTGGGACTGAGGTTAAACGTAAGACTGTTGGTGCAGAAGTATGTGTGCAGGTTTTGTGTGTGTGAGTTTCTCAGCTTTGGAGAGTAATAACTCAAGTGGCGTGTACGCTTGAATGCGTGTGTGTGTGGCCTTTTAAGGATGCTGAGATAGAGAAGATCTAATCCTCACTGAGGGTCACATGACCCCTTCTGACTGCCTGAGCTCTGACATCATCATAAACACATACATATGCATGCTCAGCCTGCCAAGGTCATTTTTCATTTTTGGGTGAACTGTTCCTTTAATGTTAATGAAAAAAGTGTTTCTAATATTTGTTTTCTGCTATTATAGTATTTCTGTTTTAATTATTTAATAAAACTTAAAGGTTTGTGTGTGTACAAGGGCTGTATTTATTTCAGTAAAAATAGTAATATTGTTTAATAACTGTTTTGTTTGTGAATGTATTTTAAAATGAAATTTGTGATCAAAGCTGAATTTTCAGCATCATGACTCCAGTCTTCAGTGTCACAAGATCTTTCGGAAATCATTGTAATATGCTGATTTGATGCACACAACATTTCTCATCATAATGATTTTGAAACAGTTGTGCTGTTTTAAGATTTTTTGTGGAAAGTGATATATTTGTTATGGATTCTTTGATGAATAAAAACGTTCAGAAGAACAACCTTTATTTTTGATCAGTTGAATTCCTCCTTGCTAAACAGAAGTAGAAAAAATCTAGTCCTAAACTTTTGAACAGTAGTATATCCTGTGAGCGTTATTATATATTCATGCATTAACAGTCTAATGAACTTCATGGCTTGGTGCAAGAATATTTTTTGAGGAGTATCTCTCTCTTTCTCTCTCAGCTCCTGAACAGTGTAAATCACTGTGAAGAGAAATTAGGATTTACACATGAGGAAATCATCATTTGGTAAGTAGATCTCTTTTTTGTGTGTGTTCCCAAATCAAGTGAGCTATTTGCTGACTACATAGACTTGCTGCTTTCTGAGATGGCATCACAAACATCATGGAATCTCACAGATGACTGGTTTGTGTGTAAAATTCTCTCTCTATTGTTTTAGTCTGCGAGTGGCGTTGCTGAATGAGGTGAAGGAGGTACGGGCTGCAGGTTTAAGAGCACTAAGGTATCTGATACGTGACAGCAGCATTCTCCAGACAGTTCTTCAGCTGCAGGTGGATTACCTGATCTCCAGGTGAGTTCACACACCTGTTTTGTGTCCTCTGTGTCTTCCATTAGGTTTAAAAGACACTTAATTATTAGGAATAATATTCATTTGACCATTTCTTACTGACGCTATCAGATCAAAACTGCAAATATTGACATTGTTGTCTTCTATAGAGCTGCTTTATAGCCAAATCAAATTAGTTTCATAATTGAGAAACTGTGCGACATCCATAGTGTTATTGAACAGAATGGAGTCAACTAACTTGAGATGAAGGAAGACACTAATGTCTTCAGTATAACTGCTTATAGAATAATTACACTTGTTTCATTGCACTGAATAATGACACTGTTGTCAAGTTGATGCGAATAATAGGAGATGAAAACACATTTACTGATAAATTCCTCCATGTGCAACAAAATAGTCATGTGATTTTGTGCGAAGGGATGCCATAACTTTACTAACTGCGTTCCCAAACAGCAGACACCCACTTCCAAATGCAATGATTGCGCTTATTTGTGTTTTGTGCAAGTCATTTATTATCTATGAAAATTATTATATTTAGTGGCTTCTCTTATGTTTCTTAGTGATATTTATTGCCAGTTTTTAAGGAAGTTTTTGTTCTCTTTGGAGACTCGTAGGATGGAAACAGTACTCTGTTTGCAAATGTGTTCCAATTTGTGCATACGTTAAACTCACAACTTTGTTATTTTCCTGTTTATTACTAGAAAGCTGCACTGTTAAAGAGCTCTATATAAATAAAAGTGATTTAAGTTCACAAAACAAAGTCATAATGTTGACGCACTACTGTTTTTGTCATATTGCATCATATTTTCAGACTTATGAAATAATTAGCTTGTCTTCAGTGTAATATTGAAATGTGAAAATATTACTATTGGTAAACATTGTGGTGCTCTGCTGGGTGAAGTTTTTTTGTCAGAAAACCTCAGATGGGAAGTGTTTATTTGTGTTCAGGTGCATTGACATTCAGCAGAGCAATGAGGTGGAGAGAACTCAAGCCCTCAGACTGGTCAGAAAGGTACAGCATCTACAGTAGCAGCACTCTTGCATTTAGTATAACCTGTGTATGTTATTTGTGTTGTTGGGGGAATTTCATCTCAATCTATTATGTTCCCCGTTCAGATGATAACAGTGAACGCACAGCTCTTTCCCAGCTCTTTGACAAACTCTCTGATCGCGGTGGGGAACGACGGGCTGCAGGAGAGAGATCGAATGGTTCGAGCCTGCATCGCCATCATTTGTGAACTTGGTGAGTTAATAGTGTCACATTTGTCAAGAAAAGCAACACAGTTAATATTGATTACACTTGAGGTTAGTTTTAAACTTTGGTGAAACAGGTGAAAAAACTGGTCACAATTTTTTTTATGGATTAAAGATTCTTAATGTCAATTCTATTACAGATTGATATAGGAGTGATATATATTCTAGACAGTGTTTTGTCAAAAAAAAATTTTTTTTATCAAATATTAATGAAAAGCTTTGTAACTATATTTTAAAGGTTTTTTCAATGTAACAAAAGAACTTTCCAGAATAAATTTCTTATCTTATTATCTCTTTATTAACTACTTTGATCTTTGCCATTCTTTAAATCTATTTTGTACTTTACTTTATAAAATTTATTTTGTAAATGTAAAATTTTAAATTTTATTTAAAATAGACTTATTAAAAATATTTTTAAGAATTTATATATATATAAAAAATTCTATTAATTAACATTTCTATTGTATATATTTGTTTGATATGGTTGTGTTTTCATGTAATGCAGCACTGAAAAACCCCGAGATTGTGGCCCAGCGAGGAGGTTTGAGCACCATCCTGAAGAACGTCATCGACTGTCAGCTGAGCCGCATCAACGAGGCCCTGATCACCACGATTCTGCACCTGCTCAATCACCCGCACACACGCCAGTATATACGCGCTGATGTTGAACTGGAGGTATGTGTGCTTGCAGCTGCACACTGGATGGTGCAGAATTCCTCACTATAAAATAAAAATGTTCTGAAATAAAAATTGTCTGACACTAGTATGTGAAAGTAGAAATCATGTGATGTGGCTAAGGATGGTAACCCATAATCAGAATTTGTTCTCTGTATTTAACACATCCAGGTGGACACACAGCAGTGAGCAAAATATATGTGTGTTTTTTTTCCTTTTTTAGCAAATCCTAGCACCTTACACAGATTTTCACTACAGACACAGCCCTGATACAGCAGAGGCACAAATCAAGTGAGTTGTGTGTTTATATTTTGGTATATACACTGCTCACAAAAATTAAAGGAACACTTTAAAGAAACACATTAGATACATCAGATCTCAATATGAAGTTGGATATCTATACAAATAACGACAGGGCAATGTCTTAGGAACAAAAGGATGCCAAGTCTTTTAATGGAAATAAAAGTTTTCAGCCTACAGAGGGCTCAATTGTGTAGACACCCTAAAATCAGAGTGAAATGAAGATGTGGCAGGCTAGTCCATTTTTTCAAAAACTTAATTTCTGCAACTCAAAATGCTTTTCAGTATCTTGTGTGGCCCCCACGAGCTTGTGTGCATGCTTGACAACGTCGGGGCATGCTCCTAATGAGACAACGGATGGTGTCTTGTGGCATTTCCTCCCAGATCTGTGTGAGGGCATCCCTGAGCTCTTGTACAGTCTGAGGAGCAACCTGGCGCCGCCTAATGGACCGAAACATAATGTCCCACAGATGTTCTATTGGGTTTAAGTCAGGGGATCGTGAAGGCCATTCAATTGTTTCAATTCCTTCATCCTCCAGGTACTGCCTGCATACTCTTGCCACATGAGGCCGGGCATTGTCGTGCATTAGGAGAAAACCAGGACCTACTGCATCAGCGTAGGGTCTGACAAAGGGTTCAAGGATTTCATCTCGATACCTTATGGCAGTCAGAGCACCATTTCCTAGGCAGTAGAGGTCTGTGCGTC
>JAUMHE010000048.1:24289825-24300880 GCA_032359235.1 Enteromius mattozi
AGTGTAGGGCAATACCACATACAGTCTGTACAGTATAAACACCATTACACCTATGGAGAGTCCCCACAAATCACAAAAACCAACATGTGTGTTCTCAGGTGTTCTGGGAAAAGGTATTCTGGGCCGTTCAGCTCCCACCGCAGAGTGCCCAGAACTCTTGTGCCATGGTGGGTAGAGAGAGTAGGATCCCCTCATTAGCTTGGACCCACCGTAGAGTTTCCGTTTTAGAAATACTGTAGAGTACAAGGCAACGTCCCGTCCCGTGCGTCGTATTCCCCTGAATAGTATCTTTCACTCATTCATTCACATTTGATGATGAGTGAGTGACTAGATACTAATTCACCTCTCGGTTAGATGCTTGTATAAACAGTGCTTTAGGAAAACAGCAATGTTGTTGTAGTGATAAACCGGGATGCTCAATCTACTGCTGGGAATTCAGTTCCACTTTGAAGTAACGTCTTTGGCTACATCCCAATTTCAAACGCTTTTAGATGTCTTGTTGTTATTATTGGCTGCATCATATTGAATGCTTTATGTATATAATGATAAAATCCACAATTTAGTCCTGTCTTACTGTTTGGTAACTATGATTTGGTGAGCACTAGCGTAATGCATACTATTTAGTTTGTGTTTGTTGTGTGCTAATATAAATGAAAGTCTAGCTGAAGGTTTTAAGGAATAAAGCTAATGTTCTGCAGTGGGTGTGCTTGTGTTCGCTCTCCTTTTAGGTTTTTGAAAGCTCTGAGTTTTGCGTCTCTGGATAAGGAAGACTTGTTGAGTCCCATCAATCACTCCACCCTGCAGCGCTCCTCTTCCCTGCGCTCCATGGTCTCTAGCGCCACCTACGGCTGCAGTGAGGACTACATCGGCCTGGCACTGCCCCTGGACATCAACCACATGTTTCAGGTACATTTTCACATGTTTCACATTTTCAAATAGTTTTGCATTGAAGCAGGGAGCCTGTAATTTGTTTTGTAGTAAATTACTTTTTTCATATAGGGAAAATTACAGTATTTTAATTGAATAAGGAGTATAAATGTTTGTTTGCATTTAAAATTATTTTTAGATTCGAGAAACATCATATTTCCAGAAGAGAACAAGCCCCCCTGCTGGAGAAAAATCATCCAAGTTTCTTTTTGGAGAATCTGATGGTATGACTGCTTGTGCCATCACCCTTATATTTCTGTATTTGTTATTATTATTAGTAGTAGTAGTAGTAGTAGTAGTAGGAATAATAATAATAATAATAATACAGTTATTTTTAATAATTCAATAGAATTTCAGCACCATTCTGATGTTTGTGGTTTGTAAGATTTTTATGTTTTTGAAGACGATAGTGATACATTTTTTCAGGATTCTTTGATGAACAGAAAGTTCAAAAGAACAGCATTTATTTGAAAAATAAACATTATATAACTCTTTGTCACTTGGCTGTGAAAAATGATTGTGTATAAAATTATAAGTAAATGAATAGTTATATTAACCAAATATGCATGTTTCTTGTGGGTTTCTTAGAACCATGTCGTGGTCCTCCACTGAAGACACAGATGAGTATAACGGAGCTGTTAAACAGCAGTCGGTCGGAGCAGCACCACCTGCTGGGAGCTGATGAGAGCACAGGCCTACAGGAGCACACAGAGAAGAACTGCCTGTACTGCTGCGCCATCACTGTCCTCGGCTCACACACACACAGCCACCTGAACAACACACACACACGCACAGGTGAGCAAACACACCAGAGAATTTCAGCTTCATAAAACACCTTTCTGAGAGGAATCACTGATTATGAGGAAGCATGGGAGTCTGTGAGTGTTAGTAAATGGAGTAAATTGATCTGGTTGTAACTAGAAAGGCTGTAGGTTCAATGTCCAGATTTGGGTTAAAATGAGTAATTTAGTTCCTATTGTTTCTCATACCTGACTCTTCTATCCGGCAGATATGTCTGATGGTTTCTCTCAGTGGCACAGCCAGCCTTCCCATAATCACCTGGAGGTGGTCGCCCAGTCAAAGTTCTCTGGGATCTCGGGCTGCAGTGACGCGGCCGTCAGTCAGGGGTCAGCCAGCAGCACTCCCAGCACAGAGCTCATACTGGGTGAGAATAAGACCTTCTGTTTTTCTGGAGTTGTTTAGTGCGTTGACAAAGGTTTAGTTTGAAATATTGTCTAGATAAAAAATTAACAAGTTTTTATATATATATATATATATATATATATATATACACACACACACACACACACACACACACACATTATTTTAATTATATACAAAAAAAAATAAAAAATTAAATAAATATATTTTTCTAATCTTGGTAATTGATAAAGACTACATATATTTTTCCAGTTCTATTTTTATAAATATTTCTTGTTCTGTCCAAAAGAGCAACACAACTTCAGCTCCAGCATATGCAATAGTTACATTTAAAATATAATAATAATAATAACAACAGAAACGACAATAAAATAATAAATATTATTAATGTTGATGATGATGATGATGGCAAAAAATTACAGTATCTATAATAGTTAGAATCTTTATAAGTGTCAAATTAAATATGAATTCTATTGACATATTTTTTGTTGAGATAACTGATAGATGTTTAGATCTTTTTTTTTCAGTTCTTTTTTTAATAAATGTTTTAGTACTATCTAAAGCAACACAAAATACAAAACATTTGCAACCCCTTCAACTCCATGTATATAATGAAATTTAAATACATATAACAAATACATAAGTAATAGTAATAGTGACGTCACAGTCATCAATTTTGGACATTTTGCTCATCTGCTTGTTAACAAATTGTATAAAATAGATCCATATCTAATTAAACACAGCTGCTTTTTAGTAAACATTTATTTAGCGTATAAAGTAAATGTAAAGTAAAACTTACATAATTAATTAATTATCAAAATCAGCTAAATGTGGAGGGATTAACAATAACGTCCAAATGTAAATGTAAAAAAGGTCAATAAAAGTCGAATAGAAAAGCAAAGATGTCATGTAATGTGTTGATGTAGGTGGAAAGGCGATATCTGAAGATGGACCGGCCTGCAGAGTTCTGTTGAGGAAAGAGGTTCTGCGTCTTGTCATCAACCTCAGCTCTTCAGTCGGCACCAAAGGACACGAAACCGGACTGCTCACGTAAGAACAGCCCAGAAACACTGTGTGAGTGTGTGCTCTGTTTGTTGTAGCTCTGCGTAACGCTCCGCTGCCCTCTGCAGGATAAAAGAGAAGTTTCCGTTTACGTTTGATGACATCTGCCTGTACTCTGAGGTCTCCTTCCTGCTGGCCAACTGCATGTTTCGCCTGGCCTCACGCCGCTTCATCCAAGAGCTCTTCCAGGATGTTCAGTTCATTCCGGTACAGCTTTTCTTCTGAAAGCCTCTAGAACAGATCTCCACCAAAATACTTCCTGAACCCTGAGCTCATACTGCTCAGAAAAGTTATAGTGTGCAGCTTCTACGTCTGTTTACAGAGCCTCAGGGCCCTACAGTATTTAAAGCTAAAATATAATCTTAATAAACTACAAAGACTTTTTAGTAAATTAAAGTAAATTAAATTTAGTCATACTAATACTTATTATTTTACTTACATTATTAGTAGTATATTATTATGATATTATTAGCATTAAATAAAAATAACAAATTCTGACATACGTTATTCTTCTAGATAAAGATTAGTTTAATATTTGAAAGTTTTATCAACTTTTATTTAAAAATGTATCAAGATCATTTATTAAAAAATACAAGTAAGAAATTTAAAATACTTTTATTCAGCAAAGATGCGTTTTTAAATTGACCAAAGTGACAGTAAAGACATTTCTGTTTTAAATAAATGCTGTTTTTTTTAACTCAATTTTCATCAAGGAATCATGAAAAAATATATATCAAGGTTTCCAAAAAAAAATACTAAGAAGCACAACTGTTTTCAACTTTGATAACAAAAAATAAATGTTTTGTAATAAAATTACTTTTGAAGGGTCATGTGACACTGAAGCCTGGAGTAATGATGCTGAAAATTCAGCTGTACATTACAAAAATAAATGACATATTTAAAAAACATTTAAATGGAAAACAGTTATTTGAATCTGTAATAATATTTCTAAATATTTCTGTATTTTTGATCAAATAAACACAGCCTGAGTGAGCCTTGGTAGTCTAAATCTAAATATTTTATAGTAAATTTTGAATAGAATGTAATGCCTTGTAATATTGTGTCAGTGACGTTGTTCTTTCCTGTCTGCAGTTGTATGATGAAGCTGAAGCAGTGTTGAATAAACCATCACAATCTGTCCCGGTGGACACCGAGGACTCTTGATACTTCCATCAGCATCCTGAACACCTCACCGCCGTTATCCCATCACCTCACCTCCCATCCTCCCATACAGCACAGAGAGACACGCTTCAGCAAACATGGAGGATGAGGACGTCAGGCTGCGGCCGGAGGAGAGGAAGCAAGCGCTTACAGGAATACCCAAACAAACCCCTGAACCTCAGACGGTCTTTCTGAAGGGGAGCAGTTTACCAAAAAAACGTCTTCAGACTGTGAAACAGGTGAACCAGAGCGCTTCACACGGACGTATGTGTTCACAAAGAACCATCTGAATGAAATGCTGTTTACACTTTAAGAGCGCCAGATGCATGGATGAGATAGACGCTTTACTGCACTGGTGTTTGTACATATCCACCCCATCCCAAGATTTCACGCAAACACTACGAAGAATTCAGCGCGAATGATTCGGCTATGAATTCAGGACTTCCAGAACTGATAGAGCGGGCGAAACATTGATTACGTTTGTACTATTTATTCGTTTCTTTTCTTTTGTACGTGTGTGTTTGGATTTTTTTATGACCTCCAGACAATCAGAATTCAGTGTTTTGGGGAAGAAAAAAACCGTAATTTGCGATATTTGAACCCTTGGCGTCACACATCATTGGCATATCGTCTCAGAAACACTCTCGCAGGAAATTGTCCTCCTCAGAAGCAGGGGAAGCGCATACGAGCACTGATACACACATACTCGATCACAGAGATAGTTTGACTCCTCCCAGTCTGGATATTTTTGGGGTCAATCTCACGAAAGCTGTCCACGTCCGGGTCATATTCCACCAGATTTCTCTTTACTGTAAAGCAAATATGCTTGGTTATCATGAATTCGTGTCATAATGCAAAAGATCTTCATGGGGAAATGAATTGAATCTTTTGTAATCTGGTTTTAGAGTGAAATGTGACCCAGACCTGTGAGATTCACATCTGCAGACTCATTTTCCATATCATACTAGACTCGTCCGGTGCTGTGGTCTGCTCACTGTACTTTGATCTGATGCTGATCGTCATCGACAGAGGTTAGATTCGACTCTGACCTACAGGGAATTAAAACAGAACTGAAACATAATCATGCATGGATCGTTTTATTGACATAATGAATAAAAGTGATCATCTAGTACCTTTGAAGGAGTTCAGGAGTTCAATACAAATCATAACCTAATACATTTGGTATATTGTTGATTACAACAGAAAATCATTTTAACTGCGTAAACAGTCAGGAGGGTGATTTAAAAAATTAAGCCCATTTAGGAACAATAACAGTTTTATGTTACAATTAAGCACATTTATATATATATATATAAGAAATTAAAGTCTGAGGAAAAAAAAATTCTACACATCATGTTAGTATTTTTTGTACTGACTTGATACTGATTTAATTAAAAAAATAATAATTTAATTTTATGTTACAGTGTGAAAAAATCACTTGGGAATAATGGGAATTACAATTAGATTTGACTATTTTGGGGAGCAAAATGTGCTTATTTTTAACAATACTCCAAAAATAATGATAATAGTCCTAAAAACCGGCTGAATTTTCTTTTTGTAAAATATATACTTTTTATTTTTTGATTATTTGTGATTCTGAAATTTTCATGACGATTTAAGCACATTTCGGTTCCAAATTCTCTTGTAAAATATTAATCCACATAATAGTAGTATTTGTTGTGCTATTGATGCTCATAAAATAAAAAAATGAATTACAGTAATGACAACCACATGAGAATCAGGAATTAAAATGGAAATATGGTTAGCAAAATGTGCTTCGTTTTCCTGACAATAATATCACTTTATTAATATACACTTGTTTTGTACTCTTTTTGTCTGATTTTGCATTCTGAAATTTTCATGACAATTAAGCACATTTCTTTTCCAAATTCACATAATTGTAATGTGGAAAAAAGCATGATAGCAGAATTTAATTTTACTGATAATAAAAATATATACTTGCAAATAATAAAGTTTTGGGGAGCAAAATGCTTAATTTTCATGAAAATTATGTCACAATGCAAAATAATATTCCTAAAAACTGGCTTAATTTTTTTTCTGTAAATTTTTCTTTTTTTCTTTTTTGTGATTTAAATTGATAAACTGCTCAAAATGGTTTTCTCTTGTAATCGACAACATTCGCCAATGCTTTTGATAGTGAAACTTGTGTTGAACTTGGAAGATTTCTTCAATAAGCTGTCAAAGCACTGGTTTAGCAAGAGTTAAAGTATTATCTTGACGTGTTGTTTATATATTGCTAGCGTTTCCCTTCACATTGTGCCCTTGAAATGCATTTAATCCCAGTGTGTTCCCTCAAACGTGCACTGAAGCGTCTGACTTGTTAAAACACTGGTATTCAGATCTTCTCCTGATCGTAGCAGTCTTGTAGTAAGCCATAGTTTTTGCATTGGTGTTCTCGACGTGTTCCTGATGTTCACACAAAGCACTGATTGAATCCATCTTTCCTGTTCTCCCGAAACCATGTGTAGATTGCATGCTGAATTGACACAAACCCAGATGCTTATTTATTAACTGCAAGATCTTTTGTTAATACTGTACGTGTCTCAGCGCTGCTACTACTGCCTTCAACTGACTGCGATCTGATTGGCTGAAGAGAGAGTCCCACGGCTTTCGTCTGGGCTATTGACCTGTACCATAGTGGTGTGAGACAGAAAAGAGATGAAAAAATATATATTTATATTTTTCCTAAAAGATGAAATTGTGAGAGTTGGTGTAATTTAAAGGACTTTTGTTTTGTTTTGTTTTGCCTGAGTTGTGGTTTCCCTTGTAAAGTGTGTACAGTGTGTTTTTGGGCACTTTCAGCCCTGGAAAAATCTTACAGTCTTATCAAAGGGATATATAATTAAAGAGGAAAACTCATGAGTGCATCTGTGTCGTCTGAGTGCATTCAAATGCTGAGTATGTGAAGGCATTAAATGTAGAGCTAACACTTTTTTATATCAGTATAAATGTATTAGGTATCATGAACTAGAAAGAAGTAATACTTAAACAGCTTTATTATTCATTTTATTAATACTTTTATTCATAAAATGCATTACATTGATCGGAAGTGAAAGTAAAGACATTTTTTTTTTTTATGTTACAAAAGATTTTATTTCAGAAAAATGCTGCTATTTTCCTCAAAAACCACTGATTCCACAAAAATATGAAGCAGCAGTTTTCAACACTGATAAGAAATGAGCTGCAAATCAGCATATGAGAATGATTTCTGTGACGCGTGAAAATTCAGCTTTGATCAAATTATATTTTAAAATACTTTCAGATAGAAAACAGTTCTATGAAAGTATTTACTATATTTTTGTTCAAATAAAAGCAGCCTTGGTAGCATAATAGTAAATGTTTTTAGCCAATTTTGAATAAAACCATATGATAAAATATTATAAATATTGATTTATTTTTATTTTTGTGAACATACTATTTAAGAAACATGTTTAAAATTCATTCCAGTTCCAAACTTATGAAAGGTAATGTACATTTTTAACATTTCAAGTTCTTAACTGTAAACTTGTGATACATACATTATCGCAAAGTGTTACCCGTAAAGCTTACAAATACCGAATATAGTACAAAAATCCCCTCCAGAACATGTTTTTTCCCTTATGAGAGAACACTTTGTACATTTTTACCCAGAAAGGTCTATCATAACATGCAAAACCAAGATAAAGTACCTGACAGATATTGCAAAATGTCAAGTAACAAATACTGCAGTTGAATTTCACAACACTTCTTGTCTTTAAAAGCTATTTTGCAGAAGGAAATGGGGCCTCTTAAAAACACGCTGGTGACATCAGGATGCTGAGCATCTCTGTGATAAGATCGACAGCTCCTGGCTTGCTTGCTTCGGTGTGTATAAAAGATCACGGCACTGCGTTTTCAGGCTACAGAAGTGACATAGTCACTCGAAAAGCCCAAAATCTCTGACTCCTGATTTGTGGCTTCTGTCTGCAGCTCCTCTGAAGGCACAGAGGAAACGTAAGTGAAGTTTGTGAGGTCTGTGGTAAGATGGCAGGATGGCAGCGTGACTTTAGGAGTGATAAATGAACAACTCGGGTCTTCTGCACGTGTCAACCACGATTTCTCTGTTGGCATGGGTCGCACGTCTAAAATCTCGACGTCACACCATTCACAGTCCTCTATCATCAGAGTACGGATCTTTTCACTCGCCTAAAAAGAAGAGAAAATTGTCAAAACAGTGAAGGGAAAAAAAAAGATTATTGGAGAACATTTACATTTATTTTGTTTTTCTATTAAAAAAGGCTAACAATTTATTTTAGGGTGTCCATGTTGCACATGTACTTAATATTAGGATAACAATAAATAATACATAATTACATGCAAGAACCCTTAAACTAAACCCTAACCCTATCCCTAACCTTCTAGTTAGTACATAGTAGTTAATCAGGATTACTCAGTACATAAATGTATAATTGCACCAAGTTTTTTCAGAGTAATACTTCACAATAACCTTTCATTTAACATTAATGAACTGTGTTAAAGGCAGGGTATACGATTTCTGGAAGCTGTTGATATTTGAAATCACCAGAACAAACACGCCCCTACCCCAAAAGGGTCTTGCCCCTTTGATAGCTCCGCCCACACATACGTTAATGACACGTGTCGGTCCACGATCTGTACCACTTGCATGATCTGTCCACACATGCGCATAATGACGTAGTAGAAAACATGCATGCGCAAATGGTAATTCTGTTTTCCGACTAAGACACTGCATGATCTGTTCCACGTTTGCGCACCTTTGTTTATTATGTTCCCGCCTGGCCATCAACTGTTTCATCGCATGTGTGCGTGATACCAATAATGTAGGGAAACCGTGAAGTCTTCTACTATGTAATTACGCGCATGCGCAGAACGGTTCGTGTACTGACACCCCGTTCACACTAGCAGACTTCTGTCTGGGTCCATAAAACCATTCAGGCTTGGAGTCTGCACGGCGACAACCACCGGCTTGTGCAGGAACTTGGAATCCCCACGATATCGGCCACCCCTTTCTATGCCTCATTTTTCAAATTTATGTCCCTGCATGTGGGCAGGAACATGTCATATAAAACAATTGCTAACGGCAAGAATTAATTTCTTCTCCATCACTGCTGGAGCTGCAAGGAGAATGATCACATGAGCACTATCGTCTTCTTTCCTATTGGCTGTTGCTCTGAAAGTCGCTCTTCATTTTTGCACAAAGTTGAGAGATTCTGAACTTTGTCGCATCGCTGGACACGCCCTCATCCGGTCGCTGATGGCCGTTGTCGCTCTTGTTGCTGGAAATTGCCAGCTCTCCATTGAAATGAATGGGATTGCGTCGCTTTGTCGCTGCGTGTCGCATGTAGTGTGAACGGGGCTTAAGCAACCCAGTCAACGAGTTCTGTGAAACAAAGCAGTACCACACCGTCTACACAGGATGCGAGTGCCGCGACAAAATACTATAGAAGTCATTATAATCAGTGATGCTAACTTACATGGGACGCGAGCGACGAGACAAATCTCCGACAGAAAACTGCTGCCACGCTCTATTTATGACATGCTTTTTTTTCAACGGTAGCTTGATCACATCCAGTGTAACTCACCTATCAAGAACTAAAACAACCTCGGTGTCCGATCGCTTGAAAGCTGATATGATATTTACACGGGTCATACTTATTGCCTTATCGTTCCGCAGACATTTTACTTTTTTGCTTTTTATCTTTCTGTCGCTCTGTTTGGCTGTTCACTGAACACTGTCTCCTCCACATCACGAATAGACACGCCCATTACTGCTGATTGGCTACAAGTTTGTTTTGCTAGAAGGCCCGAATCTTTTTCTAAAGCATTTTTTTGAATGGGTGGCTATGGGTGAATCTCCGATGATTGTCGTATTGACCTTTCTGGATTATAATCTGCCATCTTTGTTTACGGTTATGATGTAAAATTTCACGCAAAAACCTACCAGTACCGCTCAAATTAAGAAACATTATCACAAGTTTACAGTTGTGAATTTTGGCCAATGTACTTAAAAATTGATTTTGGGTCATTTTTAACTAAAGAACAGTCACGGACTGCAGCTTTAACCTCATGTACAAAAAATAAAGAGAAATAATGGCTATAGACATTAAACTAATAAAAATGACAAAATTAACTTTTATTAAGTTATTCAAACTTTCAAATTAAAAGCATGAAATATATTATTAAAAAACAGTATCTCATTTTGCTAAAATAACACTATCCCAACATCACTCTAAAACCAACCAAAAAACCAGCCGAGCCAACTTAGGCTTGTTTAAGCTTTCAAAAGAAATAGACACAATGCTGTTATATTATTGTACGGCATCAATGTAATACATTACTTCATAAAGATCCTCATCCAGGTCCAGTGCTTTTATGTGCAGAAAGTTGAACGATTCTTTTGGAAACCTTAGCCTGGAAATGGTGGAGAAAGACATCATTAGTGTCACCACAGACAAGAGAAGTACAGTCCATCACTCACAGCACATACTGTATCTCAGCGAACTTACAGGTTCCTGTACGACCACAGACAAACACAACAACCCACCAACACCAGGAGAGGAACCAGAACCTTCACCGTCAGCAGGTAATCTGAGGAGAGAATTATTCCATTCCATTATTATACATCCATTACATTTCAACAAGTCAGATTTGTATATACAGTGAGGTCAATAAGTATTTGATCACCCTGTGATTTTGCAAGTTCTCTTACTTAGAAATCATGGAGGG
>JAUMHE010000048.1:24320001-24340795 GCA_032359235.1 Enteromius mattozi
ATTCAGTGCAGAACCTTAACCAATGGTATCCAGTGCAGAGATTATAACATTAAGGTGATATGATCATCATGACCTGGTCTTGACCAAGACTAACTGTAATGTTTATTGAGAATGCACAAAAGCCATCTAGTAGTAGGAACAAGGCCGTTTTTGTGACATTGGAAATTTATATTCTTAACACATTCTAATAACTTAAATAACGTAGACATTTTATCTTATCATGATGAAATGTATAGCTAAATATTATCTGACTAATCCCATGTTTTTCTAATAATATTAATAAGGGAATGCTTGCATGTTGAAAATAGCAAAGGGCCTAAGACAGATCCTTGTGTCACTACGTTACTGGCATTTAGGTAATTCTCTGTTTGATTAAATAAAATTGTTGATGCTTATATGGGTAGGATCTAAATCATCTTAATGCCTGTCCCAAAATACCAGTATAATTTTACAGTCAATCTAAAAGAGCATGTCATAAAATAAATCTCAGTTACTGTAGGTGTTTTGCTTTATGGTTAAAATAACAGGTGAGGACTGGAAATTCTGGTTTTTCAGGGAATAATTGGAGAACAGTTGTAGCGGTAAATAAGGTGCAGTAAGCGATTTGTGAGAAGCACTGTTGATAATTATAACTGGGGCAGTCGTGGCCTAATGGATAGGGAGTTGTACTTGTAACCCAAAGGCTCCGGCAGGGATTGTAGGTGTGGAGAGTGAATATCCAGTCCACTCCGGGTGTGTGTGTTCACTGCTGTGTGTGTATCCTTTGGATAGGATAAATGCAGAGCACAAATTCCAAGTATGGTCACCATACTTGGCCACTTTCACTTTCACTTTTACTAAATCAACAACTAAAAAGACTTAGGGGTGGTTTTTTTCCTACGCTCATGATGGAGATAACTGGAGAAAAAAGTTGAAAACCAAGCAAGCCTGTCCTTGCATGTCAAATCAACCACATTTCTGAAACTTCCTCCATTTAAAAGTTTTGTTAATATTTTTCCTAAAGAAAACCAAACATAAATAGTCAATTCCAAGTATTAAATGTCATGAATCAATATTTACTGACCAACCTACTATTTTGTAGAGGGGGTTCAAAATGACAATCTCTTAAGGTCAACTTAATATCCTGTTGGAATTTTTAAAGGGTTAGTTCACTAATAAGTCATTAATTACTCACCTTCATGTCTTTCCAAACCCGTAAGACCTTCGTTCATCTTCGGAACAGAAATTAAGATATTTTTGAAGAAATCAGCAACACAACTGAAATGATCCAGGTCCAGAAACATAGTCAAAACATCGGTAAAACAGTCCATATGACATCGGTAGCTCAGTTTTGCGACGCTATGAGAATAGCTTACTTTTTTCTGCACAAATAAAACAAAAATAACATAATTGAACGGCATGAGGGTGAATAATTAATGACAAAGTTTTCATTTTGGGGTGAGCTAACTCTTTAAGACACTTTTTTTTTTTTTTTTTTTTTTGGTTTCCTTATTTTCAAAGGTCTTATCCACCTATGGGCAAAACTTACAGTTCATTAGCCACTATAGTTGAATAACAAGAATAGTAACATGCAGTAAAGGTAAAACTGTTTGCACTGTTTATTCAGATAGTACAGTAAAACAATATGGAAAACACACACATTTGCAATATCAAGCAGCAAAACAAGCTGTTTTGTACAGCTAAAAATAGCTGGACATAGATAGTACCAGAACCATAAAATTTGGAAATGGCCACGCCTGCTCTTACAGGGAAAAATAAGGTGGATATGTTAAAATCTTAGGTATTAGCTGTTTGCAAAGTGTTTCTCAGAATCTGCTTACTGCACCTTTTATGACATTGTTACATACTATGAATGAAATAAAGAGAATCTGTATGGCAAGATGTGTCAATGGTCCTTAAACAGGCTTTATTGTCTTTATGCAGTAATTTCCTGTTTATGTTTCTTTGGGTTTTGAAGTGCAGTTTGACTCCAGCATGTTTTTGTGAGATGCACGCTAAACGTTTGTGGCATTAAAAATTATAAAAATATATTTTTTTTTTTAAATGCAAATTCATTATCACAATTGCAAGCTGTTAATTTTTGTTTCCAGGTTATATTTAACTCTCCTGAACAAATAATATTTACAAAATGTAAGAATTTACGTAAAGCTGATTTACATCTTTAATCTCATGTTTTTGTTGTTGTAGGTGTGAGTTCTGTTCTTCAGATTTGGAGTATTCTGCTTTTACTGTAAGCGGTTCTGGTTCGTTCAGTATGCAGGGCTGGGTGACTCTGGCTCTGTTGCTGAGCCTCGGGGTCAAACGCTCCCTCGGACAGAATGGTGAGTGTCCTCAAGATTGATCAAGACATTTTTTGAAAATTCTGCTTAGTCACTCCAGGTTTATCTTGGATTATGTGATGTTACTGAAGCATTTCTTTGTTTTAATCTTCTTGTTGGTGTGGTTTTAACACCCACAATCAAATGGTTTTTTTTTATGTTTTTGAAGTAAGTGCAGTTTCAAAACAACTGTTTTCAGTATATTTTAAAATGTAATTTATTTATTTGATGCAAAGTTGAATTTTAAGTGTTATTACTCCAGTCTTCATAATGTCACATGATCCTTATTGGGTTTTTTTTAGTCATGTCTCCTCTCCCTCTTTTTAATGTTACAGGTGTGAGTGAACTTCCTGTGCCTCGCGGTTTAACCCTAAATCCTGATTTACGTGCACAGACTCTATCTTTGACATGGCAGAGTGACTCATCGCTTTTTGACCTTGAGATTTTTCACACCGAGCTCATGAATGTGATGCTGAATGTAAGCACTCTTAAATCCTTGCATTTGTCATTTCAGCCGTTAATCTGTTGTTGCAGATTAAAAATGCATTTGAATGTGTGCACTGAACACTAGGAATCCTTTCAGGAACATCCTATTGCAAAACGGTTCCACCTTCATTTCAATAACAAGAGATTAACTGCAAATAGTCTGAAACCAGTTTCTCCACTCAATGTTTTCTTGTCTCGTATGAGTCACCAACTGTGATGAAAAAGCCCAGACGTAATGTTTGTTTTTCCATATTACAAAATCTTTTTCTATTGGGATGATTTATTATTGCATCTCAACCCTTAAAGGAGTTGTCAGGGTTAAATGCAACTCTGCCGACAGCGTGTTGATTACCACAGAAAATAATGTCTGTTGGCTTTTTATTGTAATTGCATTACTGTTCCCTTTCAACTGAGGGACGAGTCGAAATGACTTCCTGTGGTAATCGACAACATGCCACAGACTCTTGATAGATCTAAGATGTATTTGATGCAGAATATTCATAAGTCATCATGAAATCAATACGTATTTGTTTACAATTCATAAGTTCATGTTATTCCAAAGCCTTAATTAAAAAGAAATAACTTGCTCTGCTTTTGAACCGACTCTTCATCTAGGCCCAAACCAAACCAAAAGCCCAAATCAAGCTGTTTAGCCTTAGTTATAAGCTGTTGTTGTAGGTAATGTATAAAAATAATGATAAAAATCCAAATGTGTTTTTTTTTTTTTTTGTAATCTTTTGTAAAATGGCCAGTCAACTGGTGCATCCCTACTTTTTTAAAATATATCTCCAGTAGTTAACACATGCAGCTGTTAATAGCCAATAACAATTGAAAAGAAAAAAGAGAATCTTTAAAGGATATTTTGAGATGTTCTAAAGAGCGAATTTCACTTTCATTGTCCACATTCTGGTCAAAAAGCCGTCTCAATAATGTAAAGGAGCTGTCACATTCAACTCCAAAGATGGCAAAAGTTGCAAAGTGCCTGTCCACTTTTTTAGATGCCTGGAATTATTTAGGACTTTTTTATGTAGGTGTCTTAGTTTAAAAGTTATAAGCCACTAACCAAACCAACCAGCAATGAGGTGAATCACAACATTAAAAACATTTGAATGTATAAGATATTTTAAAATTGGACCGAATGACAAAGTACAAACACTACACTTGTCACTAAATAATGATATTGATGTAAATTAGGGTTGCGAATGCTGACATTAAGATGTAAAGGATCAGTTCAGCTGTTTGGTTTTCAATATGTAGAGCGTGATGCTAGCAACACCAAAGCTGAGAGTTCGATTTCCAGGACATGCAAGAACTGAGCACATTATAAGTCACTTTGAATAAAATCATCTGCCAAATGCATAAATGTAAAAGTTATTTTTTCATTTGTAGGAGACGGTGGCAGTTAAAGCAGATCCTGTAACAGGACTGCATAGTTGGACCTGGCACTCACCCTTACCCTTGGAGTGCACTTCTCATTCTGTGCAAATCAGAGCACGAAACCAGCAGTCGGTCAGCCAGTGGAGCCCCCTTCAGACCATTCCAGGTATTAAAAACACTTCAGAAATGGTGCTGGTCCTGAAACCTTTCTCAGAACCAGCCCACAAACAAACATAGCACTTTGTGGTCCTTGTTTTGTGAACTTATTTTAGCATCCAAAGAAAATGTCTTTATCTGTCTGTTGTGACGGTAAGAAGTTATTTAAATTCATACCATGAATTTTATTTGTTAAATAATTAATAAATATGATATTTAAAACCCTTTACTTCAGACAGACCGGGAAACTATAGTCGTTGGAGTAGTTGTGCAGTGTGACAAAAATAGTAGCTGGCTTTTAAATGCAGACACGTCTATTGATTATAATAGCAGTGATCTAATTTCGTACCATGTAGTTTTCTTTTTAGGTTTGGAGTTCTTGTTTTGAAAACTGTACTTGGGAAGGACATAATCTGTTTTGTTGGATGCACTAGAAAAACATTTCCTCTTCAAAGACAAATTTAAGTTGTTATTAAAACATATGCCTCAACCTTTTGTCTCTAGGGTCGGATATTCCTGAGAAGTCTGAGTCTTACATGTTTCCCCAAGATAAAGTAGTTCCTGTGGGCAGTAATATGACCTTCTGCTGCATAGTTAAGGAGAAGGAAGATTTCAGTGAAATGAAGTACGGGCCTCAGAAGAGGAACGCCACACGACTGAGCAGAAGAACATATGCCATCACAGTAACCAACCAGCCAGCATCGGGCAACACGGGCACCAACGTGGTCTGCTGTTCTCCAAGGTCGATCCTCACTGGAGCTGTGGTGTTTGTAGGCTGTAAGTTTAATTATAATTCATAGAATATTATAATAAGAATACATTTATATAATAGATTAAACCATATATTTATTTCAAATATCATATGTCACATATCTTTATCATTATATCATAATAAATTTACATGCATTACAGTTTAAAAGTATGTGGTTGGTAAGATCTTAAAAATCTTTTTAAAATGTTTGCCAAGGCTCCATTTATTCCTGATGCAAAACCGAATTTTCAGCATCATTACTTCTTTAGTGTCGGGCAGTCTTTTGTGATCCCTCTATCACTCTAAGATGCTGATTTGATGCTCGAAAAAACAAATCTATATTATCAGTGTTGAAAACAGTTGCTGCTTAAAATAGTTTAAGTAACTGTTTTGTAAATTAAATTTTTCAGGATTATTTGATTAAAGAAGTTCCAAAGAATTTTCAAACAGCATTTATTTGAAATGGAAGCAGTTTGTAACATTCCAAATGTCTCTTGACTGTCACTTTTGATTAAAAATAAATAATAAATAAATCAATTAATTATGCAATAAAATTAATACTTTCATTCTGATTTTGTAATTAAAAGTAACAAAATAATATAATGAATTAAATTGTGTATTTTTATATTTGTACATATAATTTTTTTTTATATTCAATGTATTTTTTCCCCCAAATTAAGCGATTTGCTAAAGTAGTATGATATATATAAGCCATATGAACTCAGTTAAGCACTGTAAAATGCGCATACAACTTCAGAAAACAGGAAAATTTGAGTGTTCATTTTTAGCGTAATGACTGGCACTAGATGATTGCTGTGCAGTGTAAAAAAGCGACTTGCATGTGGCTTTGTTGTATGTAATTGCTGTAGATCCGCCGGGTGATGAGGGCTTGGTCTGCGAGACGCGGGACCTGGCATCCGCAGAATGTTCTTGGAAGAAAGGACGAGACACTGGCTTGAGAAAGAAGTCCAGCCACACTAAATACACCCTTAATGGAAGGCAAGAAACACACTACACAAGAACCACTAACCGCACACGCCATCCCATTGGTTCTGGGTACCATAATGTCCTCGGTACATAAAAAGATCCCAAACAGCAAACCACATTAAATGAGATGGAAAAGGATACTTGTGTAATGCAATGTATATTTTTACTGCTAATCCTAGAATTCCATTAATGTTCTAATTAAATTAGAACATTTCTTCTGGTAAGATTATATCAGTTATTTTATTTAATTCTTTATTTTTTTATGTATGCATGTATGTTTTTATATAAAAGAGATACAGTTATGGTTATGGAGAAGTTAATATTAGATATTTAATAATTATTTGTTGTTATAATAATTAATTCTAATAAATGTACACACAGTTCTTGCTAAACCAGTACCTTACACACACACATATATAAATGTGTGTGTGTGTGTGTATGTTTTAAAAAGTTTCTTAGGCTCACCAAGGCTGCATTTATTTGATGATTAAAAAAATAATATTGTGAAATATTATTACAGTGTCAGATAACTATTATCTATTTGATTATATTTTGAAATGCAATTTATTCTAGTGACACAAAGCTGAATTTTTAGTTTTACTCCACATTATCTAATATGCTTGATTTGCTGCATATTGAAAACAGTTATGATGTTTAACTTGTAATGTATATGTTTACTTATAATCCAGGATTCCCATTAATGTTTTGATATAATTATAACACCATTTCTGTGTCTGAATTTTGTCTGAATTAATGAACGTCTGAATATGATGAATATGATTTTATAAGGCATATTTCTCTCCACAGTGACTGCTTGGAGGCTAATGAAAGGAAGACGTGGTGTAGCTCGAAGGCCTGGGAGGAGAACTGGACTCTGGTGGCTCGAAATCCTCTTGGAACAGTCCAGCTCACAGACTCGGCCCAACTCACTGACCGCGGTACTGCATTTTCAATGAGTACATTTACATTATAAATAGAGTCAGAGTGAGTGTCTTAATATTCTCATGATTGTGAACTCTTGTAATGGTTTTGTGTCTCTTCCAGTACATCTGTTGGCTCCAGTGAATGTGGCAGCGGTTGATGTCAAGGCGTGGAGCGCCACACTGCACTGGAGCTGGTCTGTGGCGGCGTATAAAAAGCTGGAGATGGTCTGCCAGCTGCAGCTCTTCGCCCCTGAACTTTCCAGCACAGTAAGTATGCTGCTCAGCTTTCAGCTCCCAGAACCCTGTTTGTTTTTGGTGTGGTCTTGGAGTTAAAGGGATAGTTCACCCAAAAATGAAACTTCTAACATCATTTACTGACATTTAGGCCTACTCAACTAAAAAAAAAAAAATCCAACAGAAATGGCTTGTATGCCAAGATCTTGAGGATTTTAAGTGATCATGACAAAAAAAAAAAAAAGCATGATTCTCAAGAAGTTCAATAAAAGCACCATGAAAGTTGCCTAAAGTAATACAATAGCTTTGTAAATCTTATCCATTCATTGAAAATGTTTCAATGTCCCAACTGTGCACATGCATTTGAATAATGATTAATAATGGAACAAATTCTGTCTTTAAATAAACCTATTTATGGGCTTCAGAAAATTGAGCACGAATCTAGAATAATTAAAACAGAAAACAGAATTAGTAATTTAGTAATAAATAAATATAAAAAAAAATAACATGTATATTAATATGGCCCTGAAGAAATTTTTATTTCACTTTTTATACATTGTTGCAAAATTTGAGGTTTTATGATTTCATTTTATTAGTTAAGCTTTTTGATTGCTAAAAAAATTTATTATTATTATTATTATTAATTACGGTAATCACAGTCATGGAATGTGATTAATCATGATTAAACACTAGGATTTACCTACAAATGTTGAAATAAAGAGATGCACAACAAACTAGTTTAAGAAAACAGAACTTTTTACATCTCCACCAGGTATGAAACATTATCCTTTTATCATTATTCTTCTGTTTTTATGCAGCCATTATCAGTCTTTATACTGGCAATAAAACATTTACCAATCCCAGTGAACATTTGCTCAACTATTATCAAAAATATTTCTAAATAAGTACAACATTTTCTTGTGACCTTACATGAAGTATTATGACAAAATGCGTTACATTAGCATCATGCTACATAAGATAATTTATTATATTAATTGCACACTTTTACTCAAAACTCACTTTAAACCACCATCAAGTGTTTGTAATAAATTCCTTTTGCGATCTCACATGAAATTTGGTTGTTTATTCTTGTTAAAATATGCTTTTTATTTATAGTCTTTTGTATCACTGTACAAATGATCATTTCATATGTACACATATTGTTATGAAAATCACAGAGAAACCATATCCAATCATAATCGTGTGTTTATTGTAATCTATAGTGGTTGTTGTCATGTTTATTTCTGCTGTGTAAAAGCCTTAGGTTGAAACCAAGGGGCAACCTCCCGCTCTCTCTCGTGAAGCCAACACGGAAGTGACTAAAACTGTTAATTCATCGACTGGCTGCTAGAGGCTGGCTGCAGAAAGGAGTCAATCCCATAGGCTCCCCATGTTAAAATGCCCAACTTTACAGCAGAAAAAAAAAAACATGTTTACAGCCTGGTTAAAAAAAAATGGTTTCAGCCTATATAGCTAATTTTGCCCTTCATGACAGCTGTGAGGGGGGTGAATTTATTTTTATAACTCATCCATTTATGAGTAAACTTTAAAGTTCAGCATAATTAAGGGCGTGGCAACTTGAGCTAAAGATGGATTGCCTCTTCTGTCACCACCGTCGAGCTAGGTGGGCGTTTCTTCAACCAGCTCCCGCCTATTTGCCCATTTTCGATTATCCGAGAGTGACACGATTCCAAGATGGCAACAGCCGGCTCCGCCCACTTTGAGCTTCGAAAACGCTCTTCAGCAACCTACGGGTGACGTCACGGACACTACGTCCATGTTTTTTTACAGTCTATGGTACAAACTCATGTTGTTTGTGATATTACGACTGCCTCCTCTCCGTTCTTAAGTTGCCAGGTATACATTCCGAGTAGGGGTGGGCGATATAACCAAAATCTTCTATCACGGTAGAAGCAATTTTCTACCTCGATAACGATATATATCACAATATAGCAATTTGTATCTGAAAATGCACAAATAGAAATTCAAACACAAAGAAACGGTTTCATATGACATAATTTTATTTAAACTGAATTGCAGCAATACTTAAAGTAAAAGAACAACCATACTGTTTACTGCAATGTATTGTAAGGTTAATGTTTTTTTTCTCAGAACAACAGGTACTAACATAGTGCCTGACAGTATACCAGTTTCCACCGCTTGCTAAAACAGAGCTCTTGCATACCTTGCAAATCCCGTTCATCTCATTTGTATCACTTTTCTACTTCTCCTACGCAGACGATGCACCTTTTTTTCTGTACAATCTCCTCATTGTTGGTTTCATCATATGTAAGCGAACTCACCGCTGCTGCACCGAGAGGTGTGCGCGCTTGGAAAACAAGAGCTCGCGCGTGTGCGGCACTACCAGAGACTCGCTGAGGTTTGTCCAAGAAGTCGCTAGATTTGTCACTTGTCGCTTTTTGGAAAAAAAGTCACCAAGGGGGTCTGAAAAGTCGCTAAATCTAGTGACAAAGTCGATAAGTTGGCAACGTGATCTCAACCGCGATTAAAACGATAGACCAAAATCTCTATCAGTTGACAAATTTCTACCGGCTAATCTTGTCTAACGGTATATCGCCCACCCCTAATTCCGAGTATAAAACACATAAGTAAAATGATCTATTTTAATTTTTATTTGTCTATATACACTTTGGGCAGCCACGGCACGTTAATAAAGTAACCCAAAAACCGCAACCCATTATCAGCTCTCTAATGTTTCCCGCAAATTCGTTTTCAAAATAGCTAAACTGCAGGAAAACCATGACAACCTGGCAACACTGTTTCAATGTACCCTCATCACAGAGATAACTTTCCGCGCTGCAATGACGGCAAGAAATTGTGGTCAAAACTTATCAAACGATTAATTTACGTAAAAAAAAAACCGCGTTAAAATTTTTTGATTAATCGCATACATTAACGCGTTAACTTTGACAGCCCTAATCAAATTAAAAGATTGTTTATAATTTAAATTTATTTGTTTGTAAATTAATTATATTTATTAAATGCTTGTTTACAATTAATTTTAATATTATTGTTAGTCAAGCCATTGCACTTATGGCATTAAAAGATAGATTTTATCGCAAAAAAAATTTCCCCGTTCTTTTTTGGTTTTAGTTTTCTGATGCACATTTTAAACTCCTCAAGCCATCTTGGCAGTGATGTTTTGTAATGGCAGATTTTACCCATCAAATTGTCATTTAACCTATTGCATGTGGGAAAACAGTTATATTTGAAAATGGTTGCTGATTTGTAAGGCGATTGACTGATAATTCTCTCTGTCTGTGTCTGTAGCGCAACTACAGTGGTCCAGGTTTATCTTCTGCGGTGCTGGAGGGTTTGTGGCCAGATGTGGAGTACACTGTAACTCTGCGCTGTGGCTCTAAGCACAGTTTCTGGAAGTGGGGGGATGAGAGCGCCCCCTACCGGATCCACACTAAAATTTACCGTGAGTGGTTAAAATAACTTGCAGAAAATGAAACAGTAAATCTAAATTAGTCACTCTGCTTTGTCCGTTACGTCACCACATACAACATCTCAGATATTTATAGTTTAATTGAAACTGTGGTCAGTGCAAAAACTCCAATACACTAAGCTCATGCCATTCATAGCTTGCTTTACTATATAATTTCCTCTTATTTTTATGTTTATTAAAATATTAGCTTTATATAGATCTATAACCAAGGTTATTTTCAGGTCCTGATGCTCCTGATGTCTGGATCTGGATGGACAGCAGTAACACAGGACGTGTTTTTTGGAAAGTAAGAACAGCTTTACTGTTGCTGTCATCTAAAATTTGAAATCCGACCGATGTAATAAAACTGAGTAACATGTTATTCTTATTAATAAACAAGGTACCATGTGCCTCTTTTTATTCAGCCTCTGTCCGTGAGAAAAAGTCATGGTGCATTAGTCGGCTACAATGTTTCTCAGAGATCAGCGGAGGAGCATGAGTGGACACAGGTTTTTCTTCCTCCTGGGAACTTGAGCTATCCCATCATCCTTAACAACAGCAGTGACATCACCGTTGCCGTGGCAGCGCGAAACGCAGCTGGTCTCTCTCAGCCTTCCACTGTGACCACACCAGCATACAGAGCAGGTGCAGGAAGCCAGTTCATTCTTCAGCTGCTAGGCTATTAAATGTTGTTTTGTTGAATGTATTTGATGCTTTATATATGTTATGTTTTATTATATTAAGTTTAAAGGTTTTATAAACCATATGTAAATATATTAAGATGCTAAAATACATATAACCAGTTTTATTGTATTCATTATACTTACTCACACATATACAGTGTGCCTGGATATACGTATTGATATTTTTAATTTTTTAAAATCACACACACCCATTATAAATTATAAAAATTTTTTATATATTTCTAAGTAGTTTTAATGATATAAGTAATTTTTTTAATATTGTATGTATTATGGGTTCTTTAATAGTATCATCATTATTAAATTAAAAAGTACACGTTTTTAATTCTGTATTATTATTAAAAAATATGATCTAATTATATGATACTAATTATTATTTTTAATATTATTATTAAGAACCCATTTATTTAAAAAATGACTAAAGTTAAAGCTAAAATAATTTGTTATTAAAATATATGTTTTGTGGAACTTTTGCACTAATTGCTATGCATCACACTTAATTGTTTTAATCTGTTGATAGCTGTAATAAACAACAAGTCAGCTAGTTCAGAGTGTTAAACTCCATGCGTTGTGGATGTGATCTTCCTTCCTGTAGATTCCCAGCTGTCTGTGTCTGAGCTGCTCAGCACAAATGGATCAATTGACCTCTCCTGGCAGCCGAATGGCAACGCGAGCAGTGGGTACGCTGTGGAGTGGGTCCCGACCGGCTGCGCTGGACTGTGCCCCGTTGACTGGAAGAAAGTGCCAGAATCAGACAGCAGCGTCACAGTGAACTCAGGTGAGTCTTTTAAATGAATGTATTAAATAAATTACTAAAAAAAAAAATTTGTGAATACAGTAAAAATACCTAAATAGCACTGCATAGATAATAAAAATCTAAAACATCTGCACTCAAATGCTGCAGGATCTTTACACTAACTTTACTCTTCTTTATCGTCTTTACTCACTGTTGTTGAATCAGCAGGTGCTTTTTTTTTTTTTTTTTTTTTTTTTTTTTTTTTATGGTCATCTCTTGTGCTTTCTTTAAAATAAAGGCCAGGTCTTTTGTTATTTTGTCATCTGATCCAATGATATTCATTTGACTTAAGTGACTTACGTGTCCACTTTTTTCGGATTACTTTACAACACACATTTCTTCACGCTTTGTTTACACTATGACTGCATGTTTTCTCTGTGTGTGATCATTACTTTCTGTTGATTTCAGACTCTCTGGTGGCAGGAGTGAGGTACACCATATCCGTGTACTCTCTCTCAACCGGCGCTCCTACGCTTCTGCAGAGATGGCAGGGATACTCACAGGAAATGAGTAAGAGAACCTTTTCTGTTCATAAGGCACTTTCACAGAGACGCACACAAACACACACAGTAGGGCCTTTACTGTGAATTCCACAACATTTCTCTGCTTACAGCAGGTCACTTATCAACACCACTTGGTGATAAAATATTAGCAAACTATTAAACCTGTTGCGGTGGCAAATGAGTGGTAGCTTTCTGTAAAACACAAACAGACATTGCTTATGTGAATAATGTATTCATGCATTTACTGGAAAAGTTCATTTTCCTTTTTCGTTTTTTTATCTTTGTCACTCTGCTCGGCTGTTCACTGAACGCGCTCTCCTCCAGATCATTAGTAGACATGCCCCTTATTGCTGATTGGCTTCAAGTTTGTTTGTGTACTCGGCCCAGACTCTGTTTCCTAAAGCATTTTTTAAAAATCGCTTACCCTGCCTTTAATTATGATTTTTATGAAAAAAATTACAATTGTGATTTAAATACCTTTTTAAATAATAAAACAATAAATAAAATCCAGGTTTTGTGTGCTTGCTTGTAGGGCTGCATGATTTTAAACAAATTGTTTATAATTATATAGCAATATGAACAACAGCAATAAGAATAATAATAATAATACTTATTACAATAAAAATATTATTATTAATAGTAATAACAATTGTTGTTGTTATTATCATTATTTATTATTACTAAAATATTACTATCATTAAATATTTAGATATTTATAGCTTAGGAGAAGGGGTCATTTAATTGTAGACATTTAGACATTTTGTTTTACTCAAATTAAATTGTACCCTGAGCTTGCTTATATTTATACAGCATCCTCAATGTTTGTCAACTTATAGGAGTACACTCACATATCAATTCCCTCAAAGCTGTCACACAAAGCTACAAAAGTCAAATTTTGAATTCATGATGTAAGATAACATAAACCACTGCTGTTAATATCACTCATTGGTTCTTGCTTAGTCTGCCAGTCTAGATTTTGTCTGTTGTTGGCTGCCTGTATGTGAATCTTTTCTTTGCATCACTCTTTTTCTGGATCTTCTGTAGCTCCTTCACAGCCGGTTGGTGATCTTTCGGCCAATCAGACCGGCTCCGATGTGCTGCTGTCTTGGAAAGCCACAGCAATGGAACAGCAGAGAGGCTTCATACGCGGATACACCATCTATCTGGCCAATGCTGCACATCTGGATCTCATCGGTAAGCACTTGCACACATAACATAGAAATATATACAAAGAAATATTAATAAAGCATTTTTCTCTCTTGCAAAAATTTAAATGTAAATCCAATTGTTTGTGTATTTAAATAATTGTGTGCTTGTGTTTCTAGCTCACATCTCTGATCCTGAAGTGCAGTCGTACAGGGTGACGGGTTTGTCTCTGAGCTCGTATAAGTTCGTAGTGAAGGCCTTCACCTCAGCTGGGGAAGACGCCGGGTCGACTGTGGCCATTAAAATGGAGATGGACAGTAAGACATTATCAAATTCCTTCACATATTCTGCCTGTAACGGGGGTGACGAGATTAGACGTGCGGATCCATCTGCAGGTTTTTATTCATAGACATGGTCGGAAATACAGACAGGGTCGAGCAACAGCAAACAAGAATGTCACGGGCAAAACAGAAGGAAAGTCCAGAGAGCAAGCAAGGATCAGTCGATGGTAAACGTTATCCAATGGGGCTAGAGTCTAGACAGAGAGGGATAAACAGGCAAACGAGCAACAATCCAAAAAGGGGCAAACAGTATCAGAGAAGCAAGAGAAAGGGGTGAATCCGAGGTACACAGGCTGGGTCTGAATATAAGAAAACAGACAAGGCAAAACTAGGAAACAGCGACTGGGCTCCATAGAGTAGCTATGGCTAAACAATACTCGGCGTAGAACAGAGTGTGGAACTGCTATTTATGGTGTAAGAGTGATTGAATGCAGGTGAGCGTGTGTTTGGTGGAATCGGGTGTGCGTGTGTTGTCAGTGCAGTGGGTGATGGGAACTGAAGTCCGGATTGAAATATAACAGAGTTGTGATGCAAGAGTCAATGTGAGGAGAAGGCGACTTCTAGTGCTCAGACCATGGACTGGATTGTGACTGTAGCCTTATTTGATATTAATGTCAGCCTTTGTATGTTGATGTTTTTATGTTAATATAGAACAACTATTAACTTAGCAATTTTCAGATTACTTTAATATTGCAGATAACACATAGTTCTTCTAATACCTCTGCTTTTCTGTGTTCATCCAGCTGCTGACATGTTGTTTGTTGGCATTCTTGTGCCGCTGGGAATCATGTTCTGTATTCTCATCCTCGTCAGCATCTGCTGCTACAAGAAGAGAGAGTGGTAGGACTTTATTAATGTGCTTTAATAGCATTTCCATTAAGTTAAATAATTTCCAAAACCCACTGAATCTAATCAATGCAACCTAAATGGCTTACAGTATGAGCTACAACAACAGACTATTGTTTCTGCCTTACTGATCAACACAAGTCACTGTTATTTTAGTAATATATACTAAAGTATATTGATACGAAGTGTCAATTTGTTTCTAATAATATACTGTCCATTTTCATTTTTTTCCCCTTATGTTTAATAGTTTAAAGTTTTTTACATTTGTCAGGAATGAGGAATATTGCCTTGGCAACTAACTGAAATAAATGAGATTTAATTTTTTGCTGCTACAAGTTTATTAGGACTTTATTAATGTACTTTAATAGCATTTCCATTAAGTTAACTCGATTTAGTAGATTTTTATGATTTATTTTGACCTAAATGGCTTGATAGTTTGTGTGCTATAAATGTGTTTTCACATCAGTGTTATTTCAGTATCATCAGCTTAAAGTAGTGTTTATTAAAAAGTTTTTATTTTTGTTTTGCATTTTTAGTTTTATTTATTTATTTTTGTCGTTGTTGATTTAGATTTTTCTTTTTGTATATTTGGTTTATATCAACTTTTATATCAGTTTTAATTTTAGTAATTTTAGTATTTTAAAAACCTCTACTTTTAAAATGAGAAATGTTGCCTTGGCAGCTAACTAAGATTTTTTTTTCTACAACAGAACAGTTTTCTTTCAGTCTTACTGACAGTAGTATCAATAACATACTAATATAGTGTTTATTTACATTTTGAATAATTACTTTACATATTTTGTGTGTATTTAGTTTTTATTTCAGTTTTATTCATTTTAGCATTTCAATTGAAAGTCAGGTTGAAATAAAAAGTGAAATCGAAGTCAATTTTAAGTTTATTAGGTTAATATCTTATTTATTTTAATGTTCATTTTAATTTAAATACATTTTAAAGCATTTTGTTTCAGTTTTAGTCTAACCCAACACATACAATGTAACAACACTAACAACTGCGTTGCTTTGATAGTTGTGTTTTGTTTATCTAATTTCAGGGTAAAGAAAGCTTTCTATCCTGAAATCCCCGGACCTAAAGTAGCCGGAGACTGGCCCTCCACACGGGTAAAAACCTTTCTTGAGTAGTGTTTGCTGAGACAGGAATCAATATTACTTAGTACTAAGAACATAAATGATTGCTCAAATTGCTTTGCTGCTGTTTGCCTTTAGGGTCCTCTGGATGTGAAGCCCTCTCCTCACAGTCTGGTCCACATTGTGGAGAGTCCGGAGTGGGATTTCACTAAGGAAGGTCTGTTCCCGGTCCCAGAGGAAGAGGAGGAGTCTGAGAATGACAACATCGAGGTGGACACTGACTCGGATGAACCGGCCCTGCTGAGATACTACAACCAGGTGGTCGGTGACGGCTCACACAGTAACCACGTCTTAGACTCCTCTGGCTCCTCGACCGCTTCGGTGGGCTCCACGCAGACTGAAATCACCTATGCAGGCATCCAGAGCCCCGCCTCCCCACAAGGGGCGTGCGCTGGCGGAGGTTACAGGCCTCAAATGCAGTCCGACACGGGACCGGCTGAACCCCAAATCGAATTCGAGGCTGACTTCCAAGATGATGGTTTGAATACAGGCTATAAACCCCAGTGTTCCTGGCAGCTGGATTCTCCAGAGGCAGAAAACTTGAGCGGTTCGCTTGGCAGCCCCACGTCGGTCACATCATCCCAGTTCCTCATCCCAGAGTCTTCTGAAGAGAAACCACAGCCTTCAAACACCTGGTTCCACACTTTTCTCTCTGGGAAATCCTGAGAACGCACTAGCCTTTATTTTTCACGTTGGTTTGTGCCGCTCACGTTTAGGAGGATGTTTTCCGTTTGTTTTAGGGATTCTGCCCTTACTGGAAATCGCTCACATTTACGTAATCAACATCACTACTGTTTCTCAAGGACTTGTGATACTGACCAGACAGGTGAAGTACTACTGAAGAGCTGAAGTTGGTGGTCGTTTCTTCTCGCGCTCACTCAGAGCAGTATGGCGGTTTGCCTTAGGAACATTGCTTCTATTCATATGACAGTGTTGGTGCCTCTTTCTTGCAGTGTTATTGGAGTGATCGCAGTACATTTTCATTCTTACAGCATTATATTGTGCGCAACATTTCACTGCCTTTTTCTGTCCTAATTTTACTAACAGTTTTGTAGCAGTCAGACGCAAGAGATTCTGAAAAGCAGGCTAATCTGATTGACTCCAGCAGGTTTGCACACATTTCTCTGCCAGTAAAACATGTTGATTTTACATTTCAAAAGATCAAAAATAGTGCATTTAAGGCTTGCTCCCTAAACTGCACAGCTTTCATGTGATTTAAAAAAAATTGTATGTAGCTTCAAGTAATAACTTTTTTGAGACTTACTGTTTGTGTAAACAGACACGCGCATATTGAATAAGCTGACAGAACAAAAGGAAAATGGGAGAAACATGCATCTCTGATTCTTCTGAAACCGTTTCCCTGATTAAGGGACAGCTGTTGAAGTGTTTTCATGATCTTACGTTGTCAGCTTAGTCTGTGTAAGACTACACTGTTACTGTTTGTGATGCAGCTAACTACTTGTGTGTATTTTTGATTTGTGGTTGACGCTCAGTCAGTAAAACTTGTAGAAAATTACCTTCTCTGCTAGGGCTGGACGATTTTGGAAATAAAATAAAATTTTGGTAGATTTTTTTATTTTTTATTGTTATTTTTTTTTTTAATGTTCAGGTTTTTTTTGGCTGCAAAATTTGGCTAACAATTGTAATTATATAGCAGTATGATATAATTATAATTATTACTCCTAATACTACTACTAAAGAAAATATTAAAGAAAATAACATGCAAGTATTGAAATATTTAATTGTAAAAGAAATTAAGAAAAACGTTTTACAGTACAGTTGTTACAATACTAATATTTGTCTCAATTTCTTCATTGTTTTTAAATGTTAAACTGTAAGCAGCCTTTTCAATTTATTTATTTATTTTTTTCTGTTAATCGTGCAGCCCTATTCTCTGCAACGTTTTTCCAAAAAAATTCTCTGCTCTTGGTTTTATAATCCAGGTTTTAGGATATAGGACTTATTTTTAATCTTTTCATTTTTGGTTTTCCTAAGGTCAGTGACATTTTATGAATTTGGCATTATCCGTACTACATGTGAAGCACCTTTTACTTTTATGAATGCATCTTTGTATTTCACACCTGATAAATATGGGACAATAACGTGATAATACTCCCAGTATAATCTCAAGTATGAATCTAATCATGGATGAATTTGTCCAAAAAGATTATATGTCTTGTGTCCAGAGATTGTTATGGGTTCAAAATGACCACAGTGCCTCGGTAGCTTCTTTTTTTTTTCTTGTTTCGCAAAGAACAGCACCTTCTTTCAGAGCAGTTTCCTTTATAAGAGCAGTTTCCTTTATAATGGGCCCACATGGACCACAGGGTAAATTACTTTAACTAGCCTTACTGATGTTAGAAGAACTTGCTATTCCTTTAGACTGGACTTTATCAATCTAGCATACAGATATAAGAGAGCTATGTATCCAATGTTACTGTGAAGGCCTTTTTTGAGCACTGTGCATATCGCTAGTCCTCCAAAACTTTGTGCAGCAGTCAGAATCAGGACGACGTAACGCTTGTCACTACAGTGAGAATGAATGAAGAAAGTCGACATGAAATCAAAAGCAACCCTGTTTACTTTCTTCATACGTGTTGTTGTTGCTGTTGTGATGTTTTATTTCAATTTTAATAAGAAACTAAACGGCTATATTGCACCATCCAATCTGTGTTTGATGGAAAAAAATCAAGCCCCGCCCTACATTTTATTTGTTTTCAGTATCTCGTTTCACTCTGAAACATCGTAATGTGGAAGTAAAATGGGTCGCAATGCAATTTCATGTAGACTTTGAAGAGCATCAGATAGCAGTCGTTAAACTCTTAATGTGGTGTGTGATTGAAAGGGCATTAGAGCATTGAACATTAAGAGTGAGATTGTGAAGAAATATGAGAGAGGTCAGCATCTACTGTTGCTTAAGCTTTAAACACTACTGTGAAAGATTTTATTTTGTTGAAATAATTAGTTACTAATATGTCTTTTTTCTGTTATGTGTAGAGATCTACTACTAATGTAAATTTTTTTTTTATTTGCTTGTTTGAATGTATGATACACAAAAGTCAATGTTTATGCAATGTTTTTGTTTTTTATAACTGTTGAAAAATATGCTTTGAGAACCTTAGCTTTGGATTTGGATTTTATAGCTGAGATGGACAAGTCATTAGGAGTCTAAATGGAAAATGTTATAGGCTGTCTTGGTACAGGGAAAAAAGTGGGCCAAATCTGATTTTATATCATTATTATATATTATTTTATATATATACATACACACACACACATACACACAAAATTACTATATAATGTCTGAGCAGGGCATTTAATTTTTCTAAATCAGATTTGAGCAACTTCCGTATGCAATTAAGATGAGATATCAGTGGGATGTTACACTACATGTATGAGACGTTAATGTAAATATGTTAACACTGATGTAAATAAGCTTTTCTCTTAAGCATGAAGATCATCAGATGGGAATATTGCACCCCAGTTAATAATAAAATAATATTGCCTTTGTATGCATGACAGATTCCACATTCAGCGTTCAGAGAGAGGAAGAGATGAGCTATGAATGAGGAATATGAAATAATTCCATATAGCACTATATGAGTGTGTGTGTGTAAACACGTGTAGACAAAAAATATCAAGATATATGCAGGCATCTGAGCTTCTATAACACTATTGCTAATACACTAACAGAATATCAAGCAGTCTGTATTATTAGAGACAATAAATCCTGTCAAATAAAGCCAGTGTGTTTGTGTGTGATTATTTTGCCTTTTGACGTTGCATTGCATATTATTGCTTTTGTAAGTGCATTGAGAAATGTGTAAGTGATAAAAGTGCAGGAATATTTGCTTTGTCAGTAATTCCCCTGGTAATGTTTTTCTGAACCGCTCAACTCCATTTTACCCTTATTCCAGTCTGAATATGGCCCCGAACATCATTTTGTGCAGAAAGCTTTTGTTTTCTCCAGACAGGATGGCAGCAGTGCTCGTAAAGGAACGTCTATGTAGGTCAGTTGTCCTCATTTTCACCTCTATAAACCCACCACAACATTCACCCTTCTCTTGTTATTGTCTATGCTAATGCTTTTGCAACATGTTCCTTCAGTTCTTTTTTTTTTAAGTGTAGTTTTGGGTGTTTCATATGAAAGGCTTTCTCTTTTACCAATAAAACACATACACAGTTTAATATTTCCTAAAGAGATGCTAGAATTGTATTGTTTTAAAGTCCAATTGGTGCATTTTTAAACCACCACCAATAATAAAAGGTGTATTTAAAAAATGAAGTTCATGTTCATTAATAAGTTTATTAAGATTTCATAATTCGGATCGAAACCCTTAAAATTTCAGTTGAGTATGAATCATTTTAAGAATACATTTTCCCAGTTAGAGTACAAAAATTAAAAAAAAAGTTTGGGAGGTGTATTTCTCGAAAAGTTTTGATCTCGAAATTCAGAATAATAAAAAAAAAAAACCTAAACTGAATAAACTCAGAATTCGGATTCCCCTTTTTCCTCGAGTTTATTTAAGTTGCATTTGTTATTAAAATGTATGTATGTATATATACAGCTCTGGAAAAAAATAAGAGACCACTGCAATTTACTCCTAAATCAGTATCTATCTGAGTATTCTA
>JAUMHE010000048.1:24340814-24361523 GCA_032359235.1 Enteromius mattozi
GAAACAATCGTGCATTGTTTTGCATTGGTGGTGTATTGGTGAGATTAACAGTTTTTAGGATAAAACCCAAAAGAAACTTCTGCAGTGGTCTCTATGTTTAAATATAAACATTAAATGGGGAACGTGCACTTATTTTATTTTACCATATCAAATAACGACGAACAGAACTTATCGACAGCGAATGTCTTTAGCACGACGAATATACACACATGTAGGAAATCTGGTTCACGAGGTACATCCAGTCTGCCGCGGATTCTATTCAGGAAATATTGGTTGGACCTTAGCGCTCAGTGCAGAGCCTGTAGTTCGGTTGCTGTGACAACACCACGCCAAAACGAGACACTCCCCAAAACAATATGAACTAGACCGCTGACTAGATAAACCTTGCGCTTATATGGACATTATTGATTTTACCTGAGCAAATTAAACCTTCAGAATGTCAGACATTATCTGTCAGTGGCTGAATATAGAGCTCCGGCTGTCAAAAGTCATTGGTGAGTGTTTGTTGTGTAAGTTACGGATTAACGCGTATTCAAAAGTGTGTATAACGTTACCTGATCTAACAGCTAAACTACAGATGATATTTATTCTGTTTTAGAGCCCTATTCGTTCACCAGGGATTTTGCTAACGGTTATCTGATAGGAGAGATCCTGCACAGATATGAGCTGCAGGAAGACTTTCACCTGTTCTCCAAACAAAGGTGAGGATAGATAGATTGAGTTTTAAAATATATGTTTTGTTGTTATGGTGAAGTGTGGCTTGTGTCTAGTGAGATTTATCCAGTTAGACAGACAGATACTTAGAAATTAAATTTGAATGTTATAGTCAGAAAAAGACACTGTAATGTATTAAATTGTTGTTCCACAGCACGGCGAATGCGAAGCTGAATAACTTCACCCGCATTGAGCCCACCCTGCAGCTGCTGGGCGTGCCCTTTGACCTGGCCATGGCCAAAGCGGTGATGCAGGGCAGGCAGGGGGCGGCCACACATCTGCTCTATCAGCTCTACATACTGCTGCAGAAGAAGAAGAAATTAGGCCTCACTGCCACAGCCATGGAGGTCATGCAGCCTGCAGCCACGGCCCGTCTGCACCGCATAGAGAACAGCATCTATACTGAGGTCAAATAATAATTCCCTCTGGGCTGGTACAGTGCCCTGGTGGTTATTGTAGTGTGTTACACAATTTAAACTCTTAACTTTATGTTATCTAGGTAACATCCTTATAATATGTTTTGCTATGTTGTAGTAATTGTTATATAAGTTCATGTTTTGATTAGCTTTAGGAACACTGCAAGGGTTTTTCATCTTTAGGGTGTTTGTTTCACAGCGCCTGAAGACCGTGGTAAAGCGTGAGACAGATCTGAAGATGCAGAAGATCGCAATACGCTTTCATAAACGAGGGCAGGACATGTACAACCGCTCGTTCATGACTGAACTCCTGAAGGAGGAGGACCGGCTCAAACGGCAGGAGGAGAGGAGGCTGAGAGACATTGAGAAGGTGTGATTTCTACAGCTGACCATAGATGCAGTTGCATAGCTATCAATGACTACCTTGAACCTTATTCATTCAGTGGCATCAAACAGTTTCAGGGGTATCAAAAAACGTGCCCTCTTTGCTTTACTGTGCATTGACTGGTGAATCAGCACGTGATAGTGCTGGCTGAGATTGATAGTATGATTTGTTGTTTGTCAGCACCGGCAGGCACACAGAAAACAGCATGAGATCATGATTCAGATTCAGTCGGCTATTGTGCAGATCCCAAAGCCTCCACACGCTCGCATGTCAAGAGCTTCTGAGAAACAGCTTCAGTTTCGCAAAAAGCAAGAAGCTGAGGTGAACAACGCTTTTACACTTTTGACATTATTTTTATGATAATTATGCACATTTTCCTTCTATGCTGCATAGTACAGTAAAGCCGTGTTGTTATTGTTTACTAAAACTTTTACCATTCAAATTTTTTTTGTAATATAATATATATATTATAATATAATAATATTAATTAGTATTAGATTTAACAAACAAACTTATTTGCCAAGACTACATTTCTCTTTAGTAAAACTAAAACAAAAAATTTAAGATAAATAGAAATATTAATTAAAAAAATAATAATGACAACAGCATAAAACTTAAAGATTAAACTAAAAATATAAAAAATCAAATTCTAAATAATAAACACTATGAAAGTATATAAAATGAAAAATTTAAGCTAAATAATTTAAAATAAAAAACGTAAACTGCAAAAATAAAAATAAATGCAATTCTGAGCATTGATAAATACTATAATAGTATAGAAATAACACTAAAAACACTGTTGTACAAATATAAATAAAAAAAACAGTAATAAAAAAGACCATACGGTAATTTCTTGTTTCTTCTTGATTATGAAAAGAAAAATGACATGTTCAATCTGGATGGATTGGAATTAAAAAACAATATACAGAAAAACAATAGTTTGGTTTCTTTTTGGCAATTTTGATTTGATTGTTTGTTTGAGCACTCTTTAAGATGCAGTGTGATTTCCAGTACGTCCATCGTGAGATAGCTCAATTTGAGAAGAGACAGAAGAGGATTTCTCCTGCCGGAGGTGGAGTCTTTCTTCACAGGTATGTTTGCATAACACTGAAAATCTAGGAGTAAAAACAAATAAATGCACAAAAGCAGGCCGACATACTGCTCACAGTTCTTTCACAGACTGTCTTGTCTTATTTCACACAAAGCTAGCAGAAACTTTCTTGATTATTTGAGACCTTGGTATAACAAACTGTACCTGGATTTACAGGGGGCGTGTGACCCAGCCAATGACTACAGCTGACAAAGAACAGTGGAACAAGGAGTACATCGAGAACATCCGTCAGCGTCTGGAGGAAGACTCTGCTGCCCGGGAACAAAGAGAGATGCGGAGACGCCGTGCTCTGATGGAACAACTACAAGCCCATGAAGCTCAGCAGGTGAACACAGCCTTGTCTTATTTGAGCCCTAGTGTATCATATTTGATACACAACCTAAGTCCACTAATTTATAAATATGGTCAAAACTTTGCTGAAAAATCTGTTGGACACAACCTACTGCATGCTTCTGTTGTCTGACTGATAGTTCATACTTTTTTAGCAAGTAGAAGACCTTTTACAACAATTATCCCACTTTAGATTATGGTACACAACTTTTTTCAAAATTTACAGATTTTTAGAAAGTAAACATAAAAATCACTTTTATATTGTTAGGAATATTTCAGGATAAAAATAGATGGACTAAAGCAACTTCAATGATTGTCCTTTTTTAAAATCATGTTATTTGTGTGTCAAATATGATCCTCTGGCTTTTACGGAAAATTTTTAATTCAGTCATCACTATATTGCATTGCACAATGGGTTTTGAAACCACAGAGATTTAATCATAAAACTAAAATATAATCTAAAATGATATTTATATGCATTTGATGTAAGCAGTCTGCTATACAGTTATAAAGATCTCACTGATTTTTTTTTTTTTGCCACATAAATATCAGCATCTGCATCAAATTGCAAATCTTTGGGATTCGGAATTTTCTGAATTTCTGAAAATTGCAGTGTTTTTCCTCCTCGAGTATGACTTCCATATTCTCATTATTATTTTGTACTGTATGAGCCATAAAAGCCTGATAACAAAAATGCACATGCAGACTTTCTGTGTTTAGACTCTTCAGAAATGCTTAATGTATGAATGTCAAAAACTGTCAAACATTTGAGTGGTAGTGTTTGTCTTGATCAAATCTGATTCTTGCATTGATATTTTGCATTCTGCAGGAGGTATTACGAGAAGAACAGATGGTCAGTCGATTGATGCGTCAGACGCAGCAGGAGAAGAGGATCGCTGTGCAGCTGATGCAAATAAAACAGCAGAAAGAGGTATTGCGACAGGACCGGATCTTCCAGGAGAGACAGTACCAGGAAAGACGCCTTCGAGACTTCCAAGAGGCCTTGGACAGAGAAGCTGTGAGAGATCATAAACACACACAAACAAAACAACCTATAGAGTATCAGAAAAGGTTCTTGAGTGGTCCTGATTATGTCCCATCGTTGCTTTTGTTCAGATTCTTGCCCATCAGGAACGTCTCGAGCGCAGTGAAGAGATCAGGATGGAGCGTGAGCTACACAAACAGCTAGTTGCAGAGCGTGCTCAAGCTCGCTATCGCAAACACTTTGACATCTGCAGAGGAATTCTGGAACAGATAGTTGATCTGGCAACAAAAGCTGGAGAATATCGGCTCCTCACAGCCAAGTATTTATTTCCCTGATCACTCTATTAGTGGATTTTGAAATAAAAAGTAAAATGTGTTATGTAAACTACCTTGACAGTGCATTAAAATGAATCTAAAATTTATTTTTTTTGCTGGATTTGTTTTATATGGACACTATTGTTCAAATGCTGAGTCAAAAGTGTACAGTAAAAGCAGTAATGTTTTGAAATAATATTACAACTGTTTTCTATTTGAGTATATTTCATTCCTGTGATGCTAAGCTGAATTTTCAGCATCATTACTCCAGTCTTCAGTGTCACATGTTCCTTCAGAAATCATTCCAGTATGCTGATTTGGAGATATGGTCGGTTAAAAATAATAAAAATTACCATCTTTCCTTCACCTTCGCTCTTTTTCAGTCTGATACCAGTCAAGCTGATGCAGGAGTGGATGGAGCTGTTTTTCAGTGGTAAGCCGCTGTATGAAGTGGCCAGTGTAGATCCCACCCCTGCTGACCCAACACCAGAGCAGATTATTGAGCTGGAGAAGCTCCAAATACTCAACAATCAAGACTACAACGAGTATGTGGTAAGGACATACTGAGTTATTGTAGCTTTAACTTTACTGATGCAAAGTATTTGTGATGTTACCTTTGACTCTGAATCATGAGTCAAATAAACACATTTCACATTGAGGCACATCATTTTATGACAATTCATGGTGTATAAAGTTATTTAATTAGATCAAAGCCTTTGATTTAATTGTTTGTATTTTTTTCATAATTTTAATATCATTAATTATTCGTTTTCATGATCTCATAAACCCAGTACCCTCGCAAAACCCTGCTCAAATACATCAGAACTTTTTGTATATCATAATTCATAAGTGAAAACCACTTGAACTTTGCCTATGAAACATGGATTTGTTTACTTGTCTGTGCTAGTATAGTGTCTTTCTGTCTGTTCGTTTCAGGCCATGAAGGGTGAGTGGGTTTGTCATGGAGACGGTGAGGGTCAAGCCCCTCCAGTAAATGATATTCTGGATCATGTGTTGAGTCGTCTACAGAGCATGATCGTCCCACCGAGTGTCAGCACTCCTCCTCCTCTGTTTCCTCATTTCACCATCAGAGCGTGCATGCTGGGAAAATCCTACTCGGGCAAAACCACCTGCCTTGCCAAGATCAGCAATAGTAGGAGTTCATGTTTCATCATATTGAAAGAATGTGCTTTATCACGACGGAATATGAACTCATTTCCCCCTCTTGCTGTTTGTTCCTCTCCTGGGTATCAGCTCTTGGAATCCATGTGCTCTCAGCAAACTCTTTGATCCAGGATGCTCTATCAGCCTATCAGCAGGAAACACAGGCTGCCAGTAAAAGTCAAGAAGAGTCACAGGTCAGGAATATTTGATCCTGCCTGAAGTAAAAAGAAGTTTATTTTGTAGTAGAAAACCAGCAGGCCTGAGAATATTTTGGGATTTGTTTGTGACCGTAATGTTTTCTGTTCAACCACTTAATTTACTTCACTATTTATATCTTGTATTTGCCATGCTCAGAACAACTTGGAGAGAAATGGTTCTCCAACAGAGCAGCCTCAGAGAGAAGAAGAAGAGGAGAAATCCTCCCCTCTAGAACCAGGTTTGTGAGAATACTAGACAAATTTCAAAACTCTGACATTTATTTATTTACAGTACCATTCAAAAGTTACAGTAACGACTTTTATAATGTTACGAAAGATTTATATTTAAAACAAATGCTTATCTTTCGAATTTTCTATTCATCAAAGAATTTTGGGAAAAAACATATAAGGCTTTCCCCAAAAATATTAACAAGCACAACTGTTCAACATTGATAATAATCAGAAATGTTTGTTGAGCAGCAAACCAGCATATTAGAATTATTTCTGAAGGATCATGTGACACTGAAGACTGGGGTAATGAAGCTGAAAATTCAGATTTGCATCAATAAAATAAATTACGTTTTACAGTTATTTTAAATTGTAATAATATTTCATAATATTACTGTATGTCTGATCAAACAAATGGGTCCCTGTTGAGCAAGATAGGCTGACAAAGTAATGACAAAAACATTACAAAGTCTTACAAATTTCAAACTTTGAAAGGTATTGTATTTGTTTATTTCTACATATAATTTTAAGCACCCCATGGAAGACCACGTATTTCCTTTTACATTAAATAATTTAGCAGACTAAAATACGTTTTTTATTTGGTTGTATTGATTTCTGTGCTGTAAATTTACATTTATTTCTGAATGTATTATATAAATTTATATTAACTTAACTGCATATTAGTGATTTCTTTCATTAATATATTAATGTTTTGTTTTTTTCATGTGATTTCCATAAATACTCTTTAACTAAACCAAAAAGCCAATAAAGACTGATATTACTTACTATGAAAATGCTCACTCAACTTCTAATAGTCGTTGACTTTTCTGTGTATCTCACATCAGGACCTGAGCCACATAAGACATCTGGACTTCTTGAAAAAGAGGACAAAGAAAAAGTAAAGGAAATCACAAAGCCGCTCTCCATGTGAACTCAGTTTTCCTCTCTGTATTTAGCAGCAGAGAGCTCTTTGATACGGTCCTTGATGTACTGTGATCTGTTCTGCAGTGGTCGGTGCGAGCTCAGCATGGAGCAGCAGTAGAGCAGGCTCTTAAGATAGGCAAAGCTGTTCCTGATCAACTCCTGGTTGACATCATAGTGGATGCTATCAGGTAAAGAGCATACTTGTTTTTTTAACTTTTTAAATAATTTTTATTTATTCATTTTAGCAGATTTTAGATTTAGAACCTATACCTATCATTATACCTATACTATTTTATTTCAGGTATTGTTTATTTTATGGTTGTAGTTAACTTAAGCTGGTGCAGATGAAAAACTATGATTTATTTTGTGCACTTAATAAATATTCTTAAAAATCAGTCTGATTCCCTTTCGCCATGCTCTTCAGGAACATCCCTGCTGACAGTGGCTGGATTCTTGACGGGTTCCCAGTGGACATCAGTCAGGCTCAGATGCTGGAGAAAGCTCTGAACGGGACTGAACCTGATCAGGCTAAGACAAAAACACATAGCAACTCAGCCACAGACAAAAGCGCTCCTAAAGGTCCACCTCCTCCATCCTCTGCACTGGACCTAGTGGTGCTGTTAGACATCTCAGATGAGCAGGTTCTGGAGCGAGCCACTCATCAGCCTGGTGAGTTAATATCGCAGTACTTTATCATTAGTTGCTCTTACCAGCATGACAGGCTTTGTTGTTTTTAGTATGAAATAATAATAAAGCTGTGTAATCTTCACCTATTAGTAGTAGACGGGGAGAGCATAGAGCAGGAGAGAGATGGAAGTGATGCTCCAGATGACGCATCGAGTATGACAGATGTGGACACACAAGATCCAGCATCCTTGTCTGATGAAAAAAGCCTAGGGAGGAAACAGATACAGCACAGGTGTGTGAAAACATACAGCGGGTTTGTAACCTATGATTGTTTTCATCATGTCCAATATATACAGTATAGACGGTTTCAACGACAACAACATAAACAAACGTTACTGCACATGTGTGCTTTTGTGGTCCTAACTTAACTTCCGGTAAACATCCCAACAGAATCAATAACAACAGCAAAATATGTTTGCTGCCTAAAACAGACGGATTTATTAAAAATGCAAATTCATTCTCTGCCAGCAGGAGGTGTTTTAAGCACAAGAAATGGAGGTTTCCCGGTAACAGCTGTAGACAAAGCAGAAATAAAAAATGACATTTTCTAAAGACAGACTTCCTCCAGAAATACAGTGATTTACGGTTAAATTTTTAAACGTGCATTAAGTGCTCATGTTTATTCAACAAAGCCTTTTGGAAAATCGGTTAGATTAAATATCGTGGCAGGTCGCCACAAATAAATAAACGCATCCCACAGCACAATAACCTGAGACCAACTTCATTACTCAGCATTAGCTGTGTTTGTTGCCGGTGGCACTAACCAGACCGATAAACAATCACAAACCAGAAGTTATCTTCAGTCCAGGCACATGCCCCCGATGAAACTGTCTAGATTAAGCCAGGACTAGGCCTTAGTTAAATTAAGATATTTAAGCTGCTTTTATAAAATGCCTTAGAAGAAAACGTTACATGTGTGCATCTTGAGACAGAACAATGGCACTGGCAGACTTTAAGATATGTCAGAACAAGATATTTTCAGTTAAGACAAACATGCATTTTAGTCTGGGCTAGCTTAAGCCTTGTCTGTGAAACTGGGGGTATGTGATTTATGCACTAAATCCAGCAGAAACTGCAGCATGATTGTAAATGACAGAGGACTTCATAACAATAGACTACCACCCAGTTAAGAATTTCATAACTCTTGGACACTCTCGACTGCTCTCAATGCTTTCTCCAATCCACTGTCAAACCCACAATTCCCTGTGAGAGTGTGTAGTTTGGCCCCCATAGAGATAAATGAAAAATCCCCAATCTGTTACCAACATGAATACAGCAAAACAAGCAGAAAAGTGCAATGTTAAAGAAAAAAGGGGAAAAGATAATCAAAATAACATCAAAAACCTGCTTTTAGAGTACAAGAAGTATTAATCTCATATAACACATTCTACAGATATTTATTCTTTTTAATAAGCTAAACCACTTAAAGGCTGTCTTTTTTTTAATGTTTCAAAAGCAAAGCATTGTTATTTTACCTTAAAAAAAACAACAACTACAAATACAGAATGGACCGGGGTTTTTTTTTCTTTAAATAAGTTTTTTTTGTTGTTTTACATAAAGAAGGTCACTAACAAGTTGTCACACTGAACAGAACAACACACTTTATTTACGACTATGGGTGTTCCTGGAGTGGGTGTTTATTGAGTGATCTTCCATGATTCATCCATGCGTGTTATTCCACAGGAAGGAAAAGACTTTTCGAGTGATGTCATTTTGTGCTGGAAAACAGTGTAACGTTACATGATCCAGTCAAGTCCTAAAGAATAAAAAAAGTTCCATCCTACTCTTTTTCTTTGTATTAAATGCTTTACACCCAAAAATTACATATAATGGTGAAGAAATATGTTGTTGTGTTTAAATTTTATTAGACATTTTTTTGTGAAGCACAAAATTAGGTTGAGTATGTTATCATTTTTTAACAGAATTAGTGGTTTTCATGACACATGGCCAAAACTGGAGAAATGGTTTGGTGACCAGCAGAATATTCTTATGAAAGTCACAGCAGATGTAGACGAGGACACTGTCTTCAGTAACGTGAAGATAGTTCTGATGGACACCATGGACTCAGTTGAAAAAGGTAGATTCATTTAACCCTATTACTCAACCCTGTTTTATAGACTTGAAATTTGAAAATCTCCCATTATTCATTTGCTGCCTTTCAAGCATTTATATTTCCTTTTGTAAATGTATGTCTAATGAAATATGCTCTCTGTTCTCCCCACAGGAATAGCTCTGGGTCAGTCCTCCTCAGCTGAACACACCCGTCCAGAAAGTGCCTGCTCTGCTAAGTCTAAAGCATCTAACCCGAAATCTGCTGGACGCCGTTACGTGGAGGAACCTTTACCGAAGGCACATACACACACAAAACACACAGTCTCTCAGAACACTGGCAGATTCTGATTAAAAATAAAAAGTGACATTAAAAAAGTCTGTTTGATTTGGAATATCAGATGGAAAGCCATTACACTCATCTGTCTAGTTTAATGTTACTCAGATTGAGGTGTGATCAGGCTGGTATGAGCATAAATGTGCTTACAGCAAATGGGATTTCCATGCAGTCTGCTAACTTAGCTTGCGGGTCAGATGAGATCAGTTTTATACGCCAATGACTCCATTAAATGGATGGTAGTAATAAGATTGATGTGCTATGAAAACCATCAAGGCAAATTCACAGCGCTAAAACCAGCATTCTAACTTTCAGAACTCAAAACTTCCTCCTCATTTAGAGAATTTGTTGTAATTATGATGAAAAAAAATGACACAGATTTTCTGATATCTAAAAGATGTACCTCTTGAGATCTTTTGGGTTTCAAGAGGTGCTAAAAATCTTTTGAAAAATCTCTTTTACTCACCAAGACTGCCACATTTGTGTCACAATTCTTGGATAATTAGGATGTTCAAAAGAACAGAACATTTATTTAAAATATAGAAGATCTAATATTAGGGATTATAGTGTATAGAGGGCTCAAAATGGTTTGTTGGCACAAAAAAAAAATGATAAGATTAAAATGTATGATGTTATGTTGGTCACTTTTGCAGGAGATCCCAGTGTATCTTGTGCCGTACTGGGAGAACGTCTGTAATTCATATGTGATTAACGTCAAGACAGTGATGCAGAACCTCCGCGGTGAACGTGAGCTCATCATTCACCACCTCTACAACATCCGGTGAGAGAACAGTGCTTGTGTGTGTGTGTGACATGAGACCTGTTTATGTGCTTGGAATTGTATAACGTGTGTGTGTTTATGTTTCAGGGACAACTTCAGGCAGTACCTACAGAAGCCGGATCTGAAGCAGGAGTTTGTAAGTGCCTGGCAGCTTGATTATAACAGCGTTCCTGACAACATCAGAGAGGACGAAGAGACCAAAGGAGAACTCCATCAAAGACTGGATGTGAGACAATCTCCTAAACTAGGGATAAAATATGTTTTTCTTTAGACATACAGAGATGTTGCTCTACGGACATCCCAAGTTCGAAACCTTTCCTGATCCCGCCCACTTTCTCTCTCCCTCTTTACTTATTTTTAACTGAGTAAACTTGTTTTCCTTTTGAAATTAAATTAATTATTGTTACCCCACTAGTAGATATGTTTTCGTATATTAATTATAAACTCATTTAATTTAATAACATTTTCAGGAAACCCTCAGGTAAATGTATCTTTGTTTAAGAGTGTTATGTATTTGTATCGAAAAACATAATAGATACATAAAAGTTTTTTGTTTTGCAGTTTAACCTTAAAAAAAAAACACAGAAGTTACATAATTTTTTTACAGGGAAAACATGGTATATTCTTCAAAAAGCAAAATTAAGAGAAGATTGGGAGAAAGCCTTAAAATATATTTGCAGAATATTTTTTTGCAATTCAGCAAGGAAAATGTTTAATTTGTTAATGTATTGTTTCATTTAATGTGTTATGTTGTGTAATGTTTTTAATATTTGTTTTGTAGTAGTGTTTGTTTGTAATAAGATTTTGCGTGTGTGTTGTGTTTTTGTGCAGGACTTGCGTGAGCGTCTTTGGGACATCTGTGATAAGCGCAAGGAAGAGGCGGAGCAGGAGAGAGCAGGTGTCATTGATGATGGCTGGCTGGACGATCACACTGCTGTTCTGATCAACCATTATTCTGCGTTAATGCAGGTAAACACACACTTTCTCTCTAAAACATCACAGAACCGTCTTAAATGAGTTCTCCTGGTTCTGTTCATGTTTGCGTGTGCAGATAGAAGTGGGCCGCTTCCAAGACTCATTGTGTCTTTTGAGAGATTATTACACAGCAATGTGTAAAACTGCATTTCCTGAATCTACACGTGGTTTTACTCGTGTCCCATTGATAGACGTCACTGCAGATGACCAGGTTGAGCTAGAGGAACCAAAAATGTAAGAAGAAACCTTACATACTCTATCATGTTTTATAATCATGCCCCAGCTATTACAGGTCTATAGAGCTTTTGCCAAGCTACTGTAATTATTAATCTGTCCGCCTCATAATATATGACTTGTATGACCATATTTAGAATAGCATGTACTATTTTTGCAGTATGCATGCAAATTTGCACCAATTTAGTCAAATCTTGTTGTTGTCTGATAGTGTCAGTGAAGTTAAATAATAATATAAATAGTAATTGCCTTTGAAACATTATGCAATAACGTCTACAATATGCAGTTCATACTGTGCAGTAAACAGTGCATTAGCATTCAGTTCTGAACAAAGACATTTTTTTTTTTACTGTAAAGTTGTTTAGATAGACTCTTTAATTTGGTACAATATGATAAATTCATATTTTAGCCCAGCTCCTGTGCCGCCAGAGAGACTCGCAAAGAGTGCTGAGGAAAAAGACTCTGAAATGGAGGACAAGAAGAAAACTAAATTGTATGTGAGCTTTCCATTTTTGTCTTAGGGTGTGTATGAAAATGATAAAAGGCTAAGCATTTTTGTTAAATAACTGGATGTGTTTGTGCTGTCAGGTTTCCATTGGTTTCCTGCAGATCTCCCACTTCAGAGCTGCTCAGACAGGTTCTGCACCATCCTGATGAGAAACTACTGCAGGAGTTCTTCCAGACAGCACTCAGCGCCATCAGGAGCTTGGTGTGTGTTTATATCAGTGTGTCTCATAATGATTTTGCTGCTAAGCCTAAAAATATGGGGCCCTGTTTTGCCAGTAGATAATAATTTGAGAACACTGGCTTTGCTAAACCTCAGCTCCCTTAAAAATCGGTTATCAGCAACTTTAACAAAATGAGGTTGTAATCTGTCTTTACTGAAGCAGGAAACAGTGACTGCAAAGTAAGTGAAATACGAAAGTGACAGTTAAAGACATTTATGATATCAATGTTATAGAAAATTTCCATTTCAAATAAATGTCGTTCTTTTGAACTTTCTATTCATCAGACATCATGAAAAACGGAATCACGATTACTACAAAACAATTATTAAGCTTGTCAGCATTGATAAAAAGAAGAAATGCAAATCTGCATATTAGCATAGCATATCATTATTATTATTAACATATAATAATTTCTGAAAGATGTGACACTGAAGACTGGAGTAATGATGCTGAAAATCCAGCTTTGCATCAAAGGAATATATTACATTTAAAAATATATTCACAGTAAAAATGGTTGTCAACTTTCAATAATATTTCAATGTTACTGTTTTATTGTTACAACAGCAATGTTGATTATTTTACATACAGTAAACGTGCATATTCAGACATTTCTAAATGTGATTCCTCAAAAAAAAAAAATGTAGCGCTTACTCAAAATTCTGATCGGATGAGCTGTGTTTATAAAATTTCAATATACTTACCTCTGTCTTCATGTGTGTTTGCACACAACTCTGTGTCAGGTGTTGGCAGAGACACAGCAGCGAGAAGAAGAGGAGGGTGATGAAGAACAGAAGCAGATGGAGGCACAGAGAGTCCAAACTTCAAACTCTGCTACAGACAATAAGAAAGCTGGGAAAAAGAAAGGTAAGCAAGCCACCGCTCCATCATTTATAATGCTGTGTTATGTGTTGACACTAATGAGTGTGTTTTGTTTTAGGTGCTCCAACCCCTCCACAGGAGCCCAGTCCTCTGCCCGTGGTGGAGAGGAACCCTGAGGAGGTCAAGAGGAGAGCAGAGAGGAAGAGAATCAAACAGGAGTTCACAGCCGCACTGAAACGTGAAGGTATGCCGTGAGCTAGCCTCAGATTTAGGATGTTGTGTGTTCATGTGATGTATAAACAGTAAGAATGATTTACGTTTGTGTGCAGAGCATGCTGTGAAGCTGCGTCTGGAGCTGATAAAGGCTCATGCGCTGAGAACCGTGAGCAGTTTGCAGCAGAGAGCAGAGCAGGCCTACGGGAACATGGAGGAGTGGCTGGGAACTCGCTTCCTGTCTGAGATGAACAGGTGAGAGGAAAATAGATGAATAGATGGATGGGTGACCCTGGATCTGGAGAGGATGAGAACACTGTATCGGCTCTCTTGTTTGCGACCAATTTAACACCAACACCAATTTAAATAAAGTACTTCTAAAAGTACTTTATTCAGAATTCACATTTGCAAAATGTGTTGACTCTGCAAAAAGTATTTAATTTTTATTAAAATTAGCATTGAATTAATTAGATATGATGTATAAATTCTTATTTTGATATAAATTCTTAATCAACTTATTTTTGGTATTTGGAATATACTTCAAATATATTTCTATATTATCTTTTATATATATTTTCTTCTGTTTATTAAAATATATTAAATATATGTATATTGTATTTTATTGTATAAATATATGTATGTTTTTTTTTTTATGCCACAAACATTAGAATATTAAGTAAAGCTCATGTTCCATTAGAATATTTTGTAATTTTTTAGTAATATGCATTGCTAAGAAGTTCATTTGGACAACTTTAAAGGCAGTTGTCTCAATATTATAATTTTTTGCACTCTTTTTTAAATACTTGTATCTTGCTCAAATATGGTCTTATCCTAACAAATACTGATACATCGATGGAAAGCTTATTTATTCAGCTTCAGCTCAAATATTAATTTTGAATAATTTACACTTATGACACGCACTCATTTATGTACATACACACACACAATAGAAAAACCTATTTAAAAAAAAAAGGAGAAATGTGTTTTGTTAAAAATCATTTCACTCTGCATGACAATGTGACTGGAACATATTCTTAACATGTTTTAGGACAATAACCTAACAATACCAATTGTGCTTCTCATCATAGTGTACACATGTTCATAAAACGTATATGTGCATAACATGTTTGTGTATGTTTACCAGTATCGACCAGCTGACAGAGTTAGTGCGGCAGCATATTGAGAATGGAGTTCAGATCCATCATGAGCTGGTACTGCAGAGCGCTGATTTCTGTGTGGATGGAGATACGCTTGTTGTGGCGAGTCCGTCGCCCGCTCCACGTCGATCCCTGCTGGAGCAGCCCAAAAACAGCACTCTGACTGTTCAACAGCTCCACATCCTCTGTGCTCAGCTGAGCAAGACTGCACCTACTGGTCAGAATCAGCATTACTCAAACTAACAATTAATCAAAAAATATATTAAAAGAGGTATCATTTACCAAAAAATATATAAATTCAGTTATTATTTATTCACTCTCATGTTGTTCAAACATTGCTATTTTTGGTAAACAAGTCTTGGGTGCAAAACTGAATGAACAGAATGAAAGTTAAACAGAACCAACAGAAGTGAACTGAATGCAACATGTTTCAGTAGAAGCTACTGTAGTTACTGTATTTCATTGTTTGTGTATTGTGTTCAGGTCTGATGTGCAGTAATGAGTTGGCTGAAGTTCTGAATGAGTTAACTTCTCGTCACGTGGGTAGTGATGTCCTGTCTGACCCCTGGATGCATATCACTTCCTCACAAGTACATCTTCACTCAGCTAAATCATAAACTGTTGTGCCACTATTGACAATAGATCTTTTTGGTCAGTTAATTTTAATGAAAATGCACTAATGTGACTGTGGCTTTGTAGTACAGTCATCCCTGTGTGTAGTCACTTGATAGCAAATGTGCTATTGGTTGTGTAGATTGATGAGCTGGCGTGTGTATTAACTCTGGACTCCGAGATGCTGGACTGGCGTCAGTTTCTTCTCAGTGCAGCTCTGCCGTGGCCGTTTCCCTCTCAGACTCAGCTGTTGAAAACCCTGCAGCGCTTCAGAGCCATCGACACGGCAGGAACTGGACTTATCACACAAGAACAATATGCGCAGGTCTACTACACTCACAGAGCATCACTGATACATGCATCTATGCTCAGACCTATAAACAACAGATTTTAGTAGTATAATCACTTTTACAGCATTTAATAATTCAAATATGGTTCTATAGTTAATTTTTTTGCTGTATGCTGTTTCTACAGTTAAAATGAATGAAAGTAAGGCTCATCTGTATAATCTTGTTACATTTATATGTGCCTTTAAGTTCAATTTAACATGTTTTCTTCTGTTATCAGGTTGAATTGTGGTTTCCCAGTGAAAGGGATCTTCCTGTCCCTGATGACCCAACTGAACCTCTGCCCTATGACAGACTAGCCAATCTTAAGAAGGTAATGCAGCAGGTTAAAAGATTTGAACTTCAAATGGGCTCATACTGTATATTTTGTTGTTAGTTTTTGTTTGTGTTACTATTTAAACTTTTACCTGTCTGTTTTCTGCACCTCTCACATCCTTCAGCAACAGCACATTTTCAAAGTATTTTCAATGTATTGTGAAGTTACAGAGTGTTTTCATAGTAGTACATTAAGCTTTTATAGCAGAAAAGATAAAGATTACACCCTGTAACATGCAGTAAAACATAACTGAATAAATGAGTAGTTCACCATAAAATGAAGATTTGCTGAAAATGTGCTCATATTGAGTAGATTAAGTAAATTCTCAGCAATTTTTTGGGAGTGAACTATTCCTTATTCCTTTAACTTTGAATGCAACTATGACGTTTCCCAAAAGATGTTCTGAAGACAATTTGTGTATAAACATATGTCATTTTTCCTTGTTTCTGTGTGTAGTTTTTCTTCAGTCTGTTTGCGAGCACACACTCATCTTTGCTGATGCTGGACTATCTGAGCATGCTGCTGTATTTCTGCTGTCATCCTGAACCGGCTCAGGGCTTCACCAGAGCGCTCAGCCTCGTGATCGGACACACACTGCACTATAAACACACCAGCCCCCTCACACAGGTGCAGAAAGAAAATTTTAGAAGATTTGCATTGACATAATTTGGTATTCAACTAAGTATTGATTCAAAATGTGCTCTCATGAGGTTCACTCTGGTTTTGTTTCAAACTTGCTGTAGTCTGTGCCATATATGGAGGGCACTGGAGTTGAGGACTGTGACGCTGTTGAAGGGGAGGAGAGGGGGGTGGAGTCTGATGAAGTGGGCGTGTCTGTGGATGATGTGCTCAGAGTTCTGAGACATGGAGATGATCATGTCTCCTCACATCTGAACCGCTTCCAGTCAAACCAGAGAAGCAGAGATGAACTCAGAGAGGTAGAACATAACAGCTCCGCTCCAAAATCAAAACATCAAACCAACTTTACCCTTCTTCATTTGAACCATTTTAGTAAATAAAAAATAGACAAATAGGAAACTTTTTATTTAATATGGCAAGATGGCAAAATGCTTAATATGTGAGTGTGTTTGTTTTGTTAGTCACTTATAACAAGTGTCAAAAATTAAGGTACATTTTTTGAAATCTTTGTGTCTTGTAGATGTTCACTGGAAAGTATTTCATTTATGTGTTTTTGTAAGCCAGCAGATGGTGTAAAGGGTCTGAATGGACCTGTATTTAATGTGGTGTTGTGTGTTCAGGAGCTGCTGAAGGTGTTTAAGGAACTGGGGTTTAAGGATGAGGAGAAGATTCCTTTCTTCACGTTGTCCCAACATCCCTTTCTACAGGACCTGATAGAAACCTCCTCACAGTACCTGCTTCCTGTGAGTGTTAATAATGAATATGTAATCTCGCGCACATGATACAACAGAGCTCAGTGGTGAGATCTTTTTCTGGAGAGCAAAATTTTAAATATATATAATTTAAGAAACTGAACAATCTCTAAACAGAAGATTCCAGTCACTAAATACATTAATTCTGCTTTCAGTAATACACATTCCATCTGAAACATGTTTTGCTGCATCGATTCCATGTTCTGGGAAATGTATGTTTCAATAGGAAATACATTTACACAAATGCTCAAGCCTGTTTAAGTGTCTTTTATTGTAATTTCATGTAAGATATACAAAATAAGTTTGTGTTCTTATATTAATAATATGATTACATTTCCTCTGTACAGGACATTCACAAACTTTTCCAGACCCAACAAACTGAACATCTCAGAAGCTTCTCAAAATGATGAACAAACTAAACACACAACAATACATGGATTATACAAGGTGCACTAATGGAATAATAAATGTAAGTGATACAAACATGTATTTGACATAGAAAAAAACTGTCATTTAAAACTGAATTTATCATGAACGCATGAAGAAAAGTGATGTGCTAAAAACTCAGAGATGTCATTCTAAATCTATTTATTCTGGTGAAAATACACATGAGTTAATTTGGTGTGATTCCAAAGATGATTTGATGGTGAAACATGATCTCTTTCAGCAAAGATGTAAAACATATAATTAAATATTAAAAAGCACAATAATAGAATCAAAATAACAAGCATAAAAATAAAAATAACATAATATGTGTGAATAATTTGTGTTAAAGGAGTATAAATATCTATGAATGCACAAATATGAATGAAAATGTAAAGAAGATACAATAAAGAATGATGTATGGCTGTATCTTTGGTCTTTGTCAAATGAAGGATTTCCGTTGTTTTGCTTCCTTGGCATGAATCAGACCTAAAATCACCCATAGGTGAGATACATCACCTTACATCAGTCAAAAATAAGAGAAACTCTCAATCATCTCTAAAAAATTGTGAAGTGAAAATAATGAATGTCTGATGGTCTTTTGTGGCAGCACAGAAGTGTGGATGGATTCATTCAATGCTCATCTGACTCCAGCACTTTCCATCTCTGTGTCAGTGTGATTCTGATGCCCTGCAGTGCCAGACACATTGCAGTAGGCATTTATAATTGTGATGATACTTTGCAAACCTTTTATCTTAGCCTTTGCTCTGATGTGATCCAGGATAGGCTGCATGGAAAAGCCATATTCCACAATGTTGTAAGTTTTGTTTTCTTTGTCCACATAGCCACCAGTGTGGATGCCAATCAGATTGCAGTCTAAATCAAAAACTGGAGAGCCAGAAGATCCATGAAAGAAGCAAGAGTCATAAATGATCTGGTTTTCATATTCTGAAAGTTTCAGTTTCTCTTGCAAGCACGCATCATTCATAACATGAATTAAATTTTGATTCTCAGGTGCATGTTTGTCTGCAGCCTCTCCTCGATTCTCTCTCTCAATGATGAAGCAGGGGTCCATTTTCTTAACCCCTTCACCTGGATGTCCCACAATACAGATCTGACCTCTGTTAGTGGGAGCATTTGGATTGTAAAAATCCAGCAATTTAGGATACTTAGCAATGTTTTCAACATCACCAAGCTCAAGAAGAGCATAGTCAAGATATCTTCCTTGATCCTTTCCATGAAAGTAAGCTGTGAGTTGTTCAATTGGTATGTGTTTGCTATCCACTGAATCCAGGTCTTCATAACCAAATACAGCTTTGAACTGTGTAGTGTTAACATCAACAGATCCAATAACATGAGCATTAGTGAGGACGTATCTGTCAAAGAGCAAAAACCCAGTTCCTAAAGCAGACCCTTCCTGTCGAATCTGACACACAGAGTCAGAGAGCTTCATGAGCTGCTTCACTTTCTTCACTTCTAAGAAATTCTCAACGCTCTTACCATACTCTGCTCTGAAGAACTTTTGGACCTCAGATTTGTTTAGTTTCTCTCGCTGCTTTAATTGCTTCAGTAAAACCGGAAACTGAGCTCGCAGAATTCCCAGAATCTCTTCAGAATCTGCAATAGGTTTAGCGACATACTGTTTAGTTAAAGGATTGGTGAACTTCGGGTTTCCATCTTGTTTCTTTTCTTGCTCAGTGCTGATGGGATTCTGACTTGAGCCAACAGTTTCTCCCTCATCAGCATCTGAAGCTACATTAGGTTCAGTCTTGACAGAAGTCAAATCATCTTGACTGTCTGATTGAATCAGACGGTCACTGATAACAACTACCTGGAAATCCCTTCCGTCAAGATCCTCTGTTACAGGATTTGAAAATTCATGGTTTAAATTCTTAAGCTCATCTTTAAGCGCACAGTGTTTCTGGAAAATGACACTGTTGAATCGTTCATCACGTTCAAGAGCAGCTTTGATTTTCTCTCCTTTGAATGCATACACACAGACATGCTGCACTTTCTTCCTCAGGGCTTCGTTCTTCAGTAAGTGTATCACGTTCTGCCCTCCTTCTTTTTTAACCCTGAAGGTGACGGTTTCAGGCTTACTTGTTTTTCTGAGTGAAGGATCTGCAGTTGCTGGATTTGTAGAACTATTTGGATCTTTTTGGATGAAGTCTATCTCTAAGATCTCATCGGTTTCAATGAGACAGCAGGGAAAATCAGCCTTCACAGCTGCTCTATGAACGCCTTCTTTAAACCTTTGGATGAGTATTTCCTTCTGCTTGTTTTTTTTGTCTTTTTCATTCCTGAAATTTGGGCTTATATTAAGAGCCTCAAGCACATTCAGGGATGTTTTACATGTCACTGAAAATGTCTGAGACTTATTAAAACGATACTTGAAATTGTGCGTTTTCACTTCTACTTCCTGTTAAAAATAAGGGAAAAAAGCATTTGTTGTTATGTACACAAACATTTAAATTAATTCCACTGAAGAAATTTGTAATCAATGGTTAAGTAATCTACCTGCTGCAGATGTTTTGAAGGTCCCTCTTCAACTTCTTTCTTAAATGAATAATCCTTTTTTTTTTAAGAAAATGTCAACAGTGATGTTAATACAAGCTTACCAGTGTCTGCAGCTTTTTATATTTTAAATCATTAAAAGAACAAGTAATTTCCGTATTATGAACAAAGCTAAAATAACAAACTATTGGCCTTTTAACAAAGTGGGAAACAAATATGGTTGTTATTTCCATTGAATTCTATTAGTACCATAATTGCTTTTGGAAAAAAATGCACCCCGGTTTCAAGAGTTCACGCTGTCCTTATAATCAGAAGAAGATTTAGTAGAGCGAGTTTGGCGTGCTGTCCGGGGAGCGAG
>JAUMHE010000048.1:24372395-24383507 GCA_032359235.1 Enteromius mattozi
AGAAATGGAAAGAGGTGGAGCAAATTATTACATTTTAATGAAAGATGATAAAGCAAACACTGGTGTCTCTTTGGAATAATGTTGACTTCTTTGGAATTTCATATTGACTTATGGCAACGTATAGAACAGCAGCTGTCTTTAAAGATCTTCTTAGATATACGCTGTTTGCTTGTGTCTTGCTCTCACTTGCACAGTCACAAGGCTGAACATCAATGACACAGTAGAGGTCCATTCATATCAAAAACTCAAAACATAAACACACACACATGGTGCATCACAGCATGTCATCAGGTCAACTAAATCTACAAAAGTCAAAACAAGGACCAACTTTAGATTGATACAATTTGAAAGTCTGTGGGAAGCGTTGTTCATTGGCTGCGTGGGCATATAGTTACAGAGCTAACATGAGTTGAGTAAAAATGTAGTGTATTATATCACTATAAATGCAGTTTGATTTGTAAATTGATGCCATGAAGAGAGAGCTGTTATTGCTATTAGGGTTGCGCGATATGGTAATCTTTCATATCGTCATATCGCCAGCCTGTGAGATCGCCGATATTATCGTTTATGGGTGGGTGGGGGCAAGAGAGAGACTCTCTGTACTTATCACAGGCTATGTGGTGATTTTAAGAAGTTAGGCGAAAGTCTTTGAAGTCCTGTTAAGCAAAATACAGTAAAAACAGTAATGTTTTTAAATATTATTAACATATCTTTCTGGTTTAATCTACTTTGAAATGTAATTTACTCTTGTGGTGAATTAGAATTTCTCGTGAAGCTGAATTTTCAGCATCAGTGTCACATGATCCGTCTGAAATCATAATAATATGCTGAATTATTATCAGTGCTGGAAACAGTTGTGTTGCTTTTTTTGGAACCTATGATACGTTTTTTATGAATAAAATAAAAAAAACAACAGCATTTATTCCAAATAGGAATCTTTTGTAACAATACAAGCCTTTACTACGACTTTTTAGCAGTTTGACTATCCTTGCTCAATAAAAGTATTCATTTACCCAAACAGTTTCGTTATATTGTTACAAAAGATTTATATTCTGAATAAATGCTGTTATTTTTTTAACTTTTTATTAATGAAATATTGCTATATATACAGGTTGTTTATGAGTCAGAAGTCTGATATTCTGATGGCTTGAGTCTATTTTTCTACCCACTTTACTGTCCACTTTGTAAAAATCATAATCCCAGTTTCTTCGAAAGTAGTTCCAAGACTTTCCACAAAATTTCCGGCTGCAGTTTAATATTTAAGTTTTTGATTAAACAGCTACTTGGTGGAACAGACAGACTTAGTTTATCAGCAAATTCTGTCCGTCTGCTGATGGCCATGGAGATTAGATGAGTTTCTTTGTGAGGGTCACACACAATTCGTCTTTGAAGACTGTGTGTGTGTATATGTGAGGTAATTACTCTGCGGTATAGGAGAATAAGACTTTATAAGACTCTGGCAGGGGAAGTCATCATTACCATGGAGACGAGAACTAATGAGAGCAGCAGGACGAGAACATGACCTGTGCAGAAGGTTCCCAGGCCACTGTGGGGTGTAAAGCTGAAGGGTTTTATGGGGTTGGGGGCAGTGAGATCACTACTTAGGATCACAGACACACACACACACACACATGCACATGCACCATAAACAATAATGGAAGACATACATAGTTCAATACAATGGCTGTTTCAGTCCTATAGAGAGAAATGCTGAATGGCAGTCGTGGTCAGTGACCTTCAGGAAATATACTGTCTGACTCCTATATAAGCTATTGTTATTTAGCATCAATGTAGAGACTTTCTTTCTTTCTTTATGAATTTCACACTGATTTTAACAGACTTCTTTGGTCTACTTCATTTTTTTTTTCCTTAAAAACTTTTAGGTCTCACATTTTGTGTTCACAAGATTTTTGTTTGTGTTATTTAATAGTTTTAATGACTTAAGTTAGTATATTAGTCAGATTGCTTTTATTATGAATAAATTATGTTTTTAAATATATTACAATAGAAAACATTTATTTTAAATTGTAATAATATTTCACAATTTTAAACATTTTACTGTAGTTCTTAATGAGCATAATACGTAAAAAAATCAGTAACCCTTTATTAAAAGGACCAGCTCTTACTATTAACTAGTTTTTAATAACATTACTGGCTTATTAGCTGTATATTAATACCTATAAAGTACATATTAATGCCTTATTCTAGATCTCTTATATTATTTCAGATCTCTTAATCTTACCTCATACCTAACAACTATCAATAAGCAGCAAATTAGACGTTTAGGGAGGCAGAATTTATAGTTAATTCTTGTAGTGAAAATTGCAACTTAAACTAAAGTGTGACTAAAATAATCTCATCAACCCTAAACTTTTAAATGTTAGAATGAGACTTTTGACTGCCATTGTATGTTTAATACACTATATGCACATGCATGCACAGAATCATGTGAAATTTACTAAAATGGCAGTCTAATGTCACCTGTGTGCAGGTATGTCCGCTCTGGACAGCCGAGCTTCAGGGAAGATGGGTATGAGAGCCGTAGTTTACTACACCACCACCACCATCATCGCTGTAATCATCGGGATCGTCATGGTGCTCATCATCCACCCGGGAAAAGGCTCTAAAGACGAATTCACCAAACAGGAGAAGATAGAAAGCGTCAGTCCAGCAGATGCCTTCCTCGATCTCATCAGGTATGGCGAAGTACTTTTTAAATTTACAATTGTGTTATATTTGTTATTTATTCTTTTTAACTTATTTTTCAACAGGAACATGTTTCCTCCTAATTTAGTGCAAGCTTGTACACAACAGGTAATGTTTTTTAATGCACGAGAACCGCTAAAAATCTAGTTTCGCATACGATGGTAAACAACCAAGAAACTGTTTCTATTCTCTCTGCCTTCCTCAGTTTAAAACGCAGTATGCCAAGAAAGTGGTCACAGTTAAAGTTTTAGTGAACGAGACGTTGTTCAGTTTGAATAACGGCTCGCAGGAACTCAGACGTGAAGAGGTGATACCAGTGCTGGGAACGGTTAATGGGATCAATGCGCTCGGACTCGTGGTCTTCTCCATGTGCTTTGGCTTCATCATCGGGAACATGAAGGAACAGGGTCAACCGCTACGGGATTTCTTTGACTGTCTAAATGAGGCCATCATGAGGCTTGTTGCTATTATCATGTGGTGAGTGATTTAGAGTGAGGACGTTTTCAGCTTTGAGTGTATTATGTACTTGGTTCTTACAAACTGTGTTTTTTCTAATTAATGAAAACCACTGAAAATGGGATAAACCGTGTCATGACCTGCCAGATTTGTTTTTTTAATTTTAATTTCGAACAGACGTACTGGAACATTAGCAATTAAAACATAATCAAATTAGAGAAAAGAGTTAAAAATATGCCCTCATATAATAAACAATGTTATAATAAATTTCTCTGGTAAGATGCTAATAGATAAGTGCATATTTACGTTTGTCAGTTAAGATAGTGTCTAAAGTCTAAATAAATATTTGGCACTGACTTACAATTTAAATAACAACATTTGATAGGCACATGTATAGGTTAGCATTGGAATTTTTGACCCGAAAGTTAAAATTTTATCATCATTTACTTACCCTCATGTTGTTCCAAACCTGTATGAGTTTCATTGTTATGCTGAACAAAAAATTTAAAGAAATAAACACTTATTGGTAGCCACTGACTTCCATTTTGGTAAGAAATACTATAGAAGTAAATGTGGACCATCAACTTTTTGATTACCAGCATTCTACAAAATATCTTCTTTTATGTTCAACATCTTCCAGAAAGAAACTCCTACAGGTTTGGAATGACTTAAGGATGAGCAAATGAAATGAGTTTATGATAGTAAATGATCTTTTAATAGCTCAATAGACCTAATTTAGTATGGACCACAACACAATACAGTTATAGCTGTAAACTTTTGTAGTTAAAAAAGCTTTTGTAGTTATTTTTATTATAGCTACATTTATTCCAGATTTGATGCTTTCACTCTCTGGTGGTTCATGATGATTCACCAGGTGATACTTTACGTATGAATTAAAAAAAAAAAACCCATCAAAGCACAGTTCACGTTTCGAATCCAATGTAACTGGAAAAATTTCATATGGTGCGGTAATAACTATCTAATGTGTTTTCCCACCTCAGGTACGCTCCTCTTGGTATTATGTTCCTAATAGCGGGAAAGATAGTTGAGATGGACGATATATCAGAAATGGGAGGCCAGTTGGGCATGTACACTGTCACAGTCATGATTGGCCTCCTGATACATGCAGTCATTGTACTGCCTTTACTTTACTTCCTTGTGACGCGTAAAAATCCATTTGTGTTCATCGCTGGACTTCTGCAAGCCCTTGTCACTGCCCTCGGTACCTCCTCCAGGTGAGCTTTTTAATTGAACTCATTTTCCATACGTTAATACAGTTTAGTACATGATATTTAATTTACCAAAGAGCTTGTATCATTTCCTTATGGATATCACTGAAAATAATGATAACTTGTTAGGAATATCACTTCAAATAATAATATGAATAGCTATTCTGAATGATTTAATAAACGAATCATCAAACAGATTCATACCTGAGACTTGTTTTTTTAAGCTATTCATTACATTGAACCAGTGTTTATGGTACTGACTAATGTTTAATTGGTTTGGAAATAGCATTACATTTGTGGTACTTTGTTAGGATTGCACAATAAAAGAACCGCATAACAAGAGAATTGCAAAATTTGTTTTTGAATGGAATTATACTGGTTGCATATGTGAGGACAACTCAATAGAAAGATATTTGTGTCATTATGTCCTGTACACTGTTTTTATTTCATCACATTCAACACAGACTGTAAACTCTTATTCGTAACACAAGTAAAATGTGATTTCCATTACGAAAATAAACCATGGTTTTATTACAAATAAAAAAATCATGGTAAAGCGCAAAAACTCTGTATTTTCGTACACTAACCATAGTTTCATTGTATTACAGTTGGTTATAAAAAAATGTTAATCAATCTTTCTTCATAAAAATATTTTTTTACTGGAATGAAATTTTTCAAAATCATGAAATCATGAAAGTTTTCATAAGGGATGTTTTGCTGTAAATGTTTAAAAAGGTCAGTTTACTAAAAAAAAAGAATGATTCATACTTTAGTCACCCATTACATGCTGTATGTGTGTGTTGTCACATGGATTATTTTTATGGTGTTCGTTGGAACTAGACATCCCACTGTGACTCACCACTGGAAAAGTTTCATTTACGTTTTCGAGTTTGGAACATGATGATGTTCAGTGAATGAAGACTGAATTTGTCTCTCCGTAGCTCTGCCACTCTGCCCATCACCTTTAGGTGTCTAGAGGAAAACAACCATGTGGATAAGCGTGTAACCCGTTTCGTTCTGCCTGTTGGAGCCACCATAAACATGGATGGCACCGCTCTGTACGAGGCTCTGGCTGCCATCTTCATAGCACAAGTCAACAACATGGATTTGAACTTTGGACAGATCCTAACCATCAGGTACCGTTATGCCAAATAAAGAACTTTTTCCACGACAGCGTATTCAGTTAAGGCAAAACACCACAAGCGAAAATGTCCTAGACTAAATTGTAAATCTGAGCTGTTTCGACTGAAAGAAACTGACTGGTTTTAAAACATGTCAGTGCCTTTGTTTTGTTTTAAGATACACACCAGTAATGCTGTTTCTAAGGCAAGTTTTAAAAAATTACTTGAATATCCTAATTGAACTATGGCCTAATCCTGGCTTAGGCTAAACCCTATCTATGAAACTGGGCCAATGACATTCAGTTTTGTACTACTGCGTGTTTTTTGAAATGTTTAAAAATGCAAAGTAGGCATTGTTTAATTACAAATGCCCTGCATGCGTTTCCAGACCAAAAAATATGAACACTGCATAAACCCAGGATCAAAGGTTTAGTTTTATTTTATTTTTGGCATATTTGACATTTACACATATTTCAGAATGATCTTGTTTAACACTTTATAAATACTGTCAGAAAAATTCAGGAAAAAAAAGAGATTTTGCTGTAGGTAAATGCTACTAAAGTGAAGATTTCTGACTGAAAAATATAAAAATAATATTGAGAACACAGTCAGTAAAACTGTATTGTAATTAAATATACAGATGCAAATAATACTAATTAATAATAATTTCATAAAATAAATATCTGACTGAAAATGATTTTTGAATGCGTGCTTTATATCATTTTAAAGCATCACAGCAACAGCAGCCAGCATCGGTGCAGCTGGAATCCCTCAGGCTGGCCTGGTTACCATGGTGATAGTGCTGACTTCTGTAGGACTGCCCACTGATGACATCTCTCTAATTATCGCAGTTGATTGGTTCCTGTAAGTACTACTTTTTGTGTATTACAAATATTGAATGTTTTTGGTGTGTGAGATCATCTCAAACCAGCATGCTACAATTCACTGGGATAGGAGAAAGTATTTGTAGAACTACACTCATCAGCTTTGATAGACATAGTTCCCACTGTCAAAAAAAGTTAATAATAATAATACAAATCCAGAAATATTAATGTTCAGATTGTGACTTTAAGGTGCATATAATTTATGCAGATAAAGTTGAACAAACTTCCAACTTTTCATAAAAAGCTGAACAATAATGTTATATTGCTTTACCTGAGTGTGCTGTATGTATGTGAATAAAGTTCAATATAATATACTGGGTATCCAACTTTTTATATCCTAGTGTATACAGAGATGTGCGATTAATATAGTTTACAAATATAGATTTGCTGCATAGTACACTTTATCATATTCAGCTTTTAATATAATGCTGGGTAATCCTCCAGTTTACATTTTGTCACAATATAACTATAAAACAGTTGAGATTTGCTCTATAGTACATGCATATGTGTTGAGGTAAGTTTGGATATACTTATTTTATTTTATAATTAATAATACATTTATTTACTGATTCATTTAAATTACTAATTCATAAAATTATGAAACCTGTGAGCTTTTGTTTAGTTTAGAACAATTTCTAGGCCTTACGGAAATTACTTAATCACTTAAAAAGTAATAGAAGGTTTTATTAAAATATCAATAGCATATTTTTAATTGATACATTTTAATAAAAATAATTTCAATTAATTAATTCAGTTTAAATAATAAAAGTAGATATTTTATTGTTTATAATTAAATTACATTAATAAAAACATATTTAAATTAATAATTTTAGCTAGATATTAGCTAGAAATGGCTCTTTTTGACTGTAACCACTGTCTAACCTCTATATAATTTAAAAATGTATATATCTATCATCATTCATAATCCAGAATAACTGGAAAAGTCATGGAAATTCATTGATCAAAAGCTGTGGGAGCCCTCAACAGGAGAATTTCAACTTGTTATGTTCTGAAAACATCTGAAGGTGCTTTGATGTAATATTCCTTCACACACACCCAGGTTAAACTTGAGGACTGAGCGGCAAGATATTCTACCCTTAGCATAACCCATAATCCAATTGTATATGGCCATGCAACATCTGCTTCCAATAAGTTTAGGACCCATTGAACAATACACCCATATCCGATAGCATGTTCTTGTGGCCTTTTCTCCCACAGCAAAACAGCAGTCGTTGAACTCAGGTTCAGTCAGGGAGCTTGTCGTCAGATTATGTGCTGGTTAAAGCAGCGTACGAAACAGAAGAGCCATTGTGAGGCTTAGAGGAGGCCTCAGACTCTGAGGAACGTTCATGCTAGGAAAGATGGGTCAGCAAAAACATCACACAAGATGGAGGAACTGTTTTTCTGAAGCGGAAGCTACACGGGGCCCTCGGAGCACAACAAAGGCTCATGTGACATCCAGATGTGTAAATAAATCCCCATTGATGAGGAGATGATAAGAAGTTGTGGTGTGCTTGGACTAAGCCCAGCGTATTTCAAGCATGAAAATGAATCTGTTTGTTTTCATCTGCTGTTTCAGAGATCGGCTGCGCACCACCACAAATGTTTTGGGCGACTCCATTGGTGCTGGCATTGTGGAGCACCTGTCACGTCACGAGCTGCGCACTAGCGACGCCGAGATCGGAAACTCTGTGGTGGAGGAGAACGAGACCAAGAAGTCATACCAGCTCATCTCTCAAGAGAGCGAGTGCGAGAATGCCAAGATCCCTGACAGTGAGACCAAAATGTAAATGCCTGTTTCCGGACTAAAAAATGATTTTGTACAAACACTAGTGACTTAGTCAGACACTAGTCTGATATTCATCTCAAGTCTTTTTATATGCCTGTCAAAGACATCCAAATGTGTTGAAGTTGAAGCAGAGATGGACATTCTTTGAACTCTTTTATTGTAGATTAAATGGAATAGATTTGATTGCATTAGACATATTTTTTGTTCATTTTCTAGATGCGAGTTTGCTTTTGTTAATTCAAGAGAAAAACCCAATGTCATTATGGAAATCATGTTCACAATGATGCCTCTACTTGGGCTGGGATAAAATGATTTCAGATGATTTTAAAAAAGAAATAGCTAAAAAGAAGCATTTTTAAAACTGGTTGTTATGAAACACATGGTACGTTTTGGCAGCTTAAGTTGGAAAATGAGGCTGTGGGTCCAGAAACAACAGTATATTGTGATTTTTTCCATGCTACACAACTACAGCAGTCTGTAGTCACTCAGACAGTGCATAACTTGTTTTTGCATAGATGCAAACTCCTCACTTTTAGGTGAAATCTCACCTTTTTGAGGTCACCTACGAGATCTGATGTTTTTCAGAATTACAAAACCACAAGTTTATTTACAATCTAAAAATATTTCAAATTATTTCATGCATTATTAGTTGTACTTGCTCTACCACTTCAGTACAGTACTAAAATTTGTTATAATAGTCATTTAGAATAAATCCAAAAGGAAGACGTGAAGACTAGAGAGTGGAAATAGATATTATGGTAATGTCTTTGTTTTACACAAGGATTTTTGACAATTTTTTTTTTCATGTTATGTCCATGAATGGAAAGTGAATGTTTAAAGTGAATTTTACGGCACAACTATTTTATTTTTTATTTTTGGGGGTGTGGGGTGGAGTGTCTTTGTCACCTTTTTCCACCTGTGATGAGTTTACATCCCTGTTTTGAAAAACTGTACATTACAACTGATGTAATCATCTTATTTCAAGACTTTTATAGATGACTGTCAGTTTGAACAAAATAAAGAAATCTACTACTAAAAAAGAGCATTTTGGCCAGGACTGTTCACATTAACTGTCGTGTTCTTGGCATGCACCCTGGACAGGTTAGTAAATCTTGTGTTACCTATTTTACACCTATTTTGAATCCTCAGTGAATGGGTGCCGTCAGAATTTGAGTCCAAACAGCTGATAAAAACATCAAATAATCCACATAACTCCAGTCCAGCAGTCAATGTCTTGTGAAGTGAAAAGCTGTGTGTTTATAATAAACAAACTCATCATTAAGATATTTTAACTTCAAACCATAACTTCCAGGCATAATCCATCGTAACACTTGAAAAAGTCCATCTCCTGAACAGTCTGAAGTTAAAAATGTTGCGATTATGTATTTGCCTCTTACAAACATGCAATGTTTCACATTTCACAAGATGTTAATTGATGGACTGGAGTGGTGTGGGTTACTTTTTATCAGCCATTTGAACTATCATTCTGAAGGCACCCATTCACACTGGTGTCCAAGTGACGTAATACATTTCTCCAAACCTGGGTGGCCTGAAGGTGAGCATATTATTAGCAAAACTTTTGCTGTTCCTTTATAATAATCTATTCCTTCTTCTTTTTTTATCGAAACAAATCAATTACACTTTCCAGTGACAACATAGGAGTTAAATGTCACATCTTTAATGTAGCACCCACCCAGGTCTGCAGAATTACAGTCATTACCAGCCTTTGACATTTCTCAATCCCTACTCTAATGTACTTATCAAGGACATGGTGTTACCATCTTAGAAAGAATGAATGATCTAATCTATGTTCATGTCAAGACCTTGTTGACACAATTTTATCATGATCTTCTCGACCTTTCTTGAGGTGAGTGCAAGTATAACATTGCATTTCAGAACACATTAAAAATCTCTGTTATATCAATACACAGCTAATGAACTAAATTTAGTTTTGACATACATTCCAAACTAAAAACAATGGATGAATGTCACTACATACTTTGCTCTACAAAATGTAAAAAGTTGATTTAAATAGACTATAGACATTTTGTATAGAAATTTACATAGACATGCTAAAGAAAAAGAGTAGAAATAAAAACAATCAATCGTCAGATTTAAAATACTACATTTTCATGTATGCAGATGCTTTCGTACTTCAGACTTTTCATGCTTTAGACTAGGGCTGTCCAAACTTGGTCCTGCAGAGTTTAGCTCCAACCCTAATTAAACACAACAGCTAATCAAGCTCTTACTGTGTTAGAAACTTCCATGCAGGTGTGTTGAGGCAAGTTGGAGCTAAACTATACAGGACACCGGCCCTTACACAGGTTTTTAGTTTGTATTCGAATAGTTCTGGAATACATATGACACTTAATGGTAATGGAAGCCAGAATATTATAGCTTGTATAGCCTATTTAATGTAGCTACGCAGCATTATTAATCTTACAAAGACAACAAATTCAAAGAAAGCCGTTAATAAACTACAGGTGTGCCTGCTAAGCTTAATCGTTATACTAAGTCGCCATCCAGTGGTGAGAAGTGAAACTACCGAAAGGCTCAAAGGACAGGGCTCTAGGTCAAGTTATAACCTACAAATTCCTACAAGAACACTAAAGTCTTTTCCATCCCAAACCCATCAGCAATTAAAGTATATATTGTAGTGTCTTTAACATCCCATAGCTTATTTGATGCGACCCGATATTCTATTCAAAAAGATTCCTAAACATTCTTTTTAAGGTAATATCTACTGATCAAATGTGTAAGGATTCCCATCATACACACACACACGTGTTGGTTTTTGTGATTTATGGGGTCTCTCCATAGGTGTAATGGTTTTTATACTGTACAAACTATGTGGTATTGCCCTACACTGACCCTACACCTAAACCTACCCCTTACAGGAAACTGTGTGCATTTTTAGATTTTCA
>JAUMHE010000048.1:24383607-24412887 GCA_032359235.1 Enteromius mattozi
TTTCCCTTTTTTTTTTTTTTTTATATAATTTGCATGTATATTGTCTGTGGGCCATCCTATTGTCTAAAATATTGGCAATTTTGGTCGACCACTTTTCTTTAAAGAAGCTGTATTTATTGTGTATTTCTCTGAATACCATTAGGATCAGATGAGGGCGGGTTTCACGTCTCACATACTGCAGTCATCTCCACCTTACACTCCTCCTTGTGACGGGGCTCAAGAAATGCATCTGGGCTCACCGGACAAGCAGCGTGGTCTGAAGCCCAACGAGGGAGAGCGGGACCCGGCCGATAAGGCTGCGGTGTATGATATTGTGGGCTCGCCAACAAAAGACCCCACTAAGTTGATCCTGAGGCAGTCAAGGGCTAGGCCAGCAGAGGTGGAGCTTGGGGGAATGTACCCCGGTTCGGACCCAGAAGGAGAGCTTGTTGAGGCTCTTGCTGCAATCGAAAGGATGGAAAGTGAAGCAGCCATGGAAACGGACCGTGGTGCTAAAGAGGTGCAGGATAAAGGTAAGATGCAGGATGCCAGTAAACACATTTTCTCCAAAACACGCACTGATATAGAAACTTGAGTGATAAATATAGCATACATACACGATGCATACAGATGATTATTTTTATGTTATGGAAGATAGTTATTAATAAGTCATCCCTAATATCCCCTTTCTGAGACATATTCAGGCTGAACACAGTTTAGCTGAACACAGTATATCCAACAGTCTCGTGTGGCCAGACTGACAGCTGTAGGTCTTGAATCAATAGCAGCTTTCATTGGCCAAGGCCCTTGTGAGGCCGTTTCAACCAATCAGTTTTCTTCATTCAGTGTCACATTTGGGGGCGTGGAAATGTTGCAACAATAACAGACAATAACAACAATAACAGGTGTGAACAACTCTGTATTTTAAAGATTATATGCCGTGAACTTTAAATATTTCACATACTTTTGAAAATCCAGCGTTTAGTTGATCCTGATAAGCGCTCGTCATCACAGTTGTAATTACGACATCTTCTTTCGTGAAGGGGTATGGCGTCATGGGGGTTTCTTTGTTCTTTGATGACATCTTTGAAACTCCTGAAGTGTCTTGTGCCGTATGCATCGGATGTTCAGCCAACGGTCTGTGGGCATGACGCCTGAGGCTAAGACTCTAGCTACACAGTCATTTAAAGTGTCTTATGCTCAACAAGACTGCAATACAGTAAAAAATAGTCGTGTATTAAAGTATTATTACATTAAGAGTCTTTTAATGTATTTATTTTTCATCGTTATTAGTACATTTTTTTTAGTGTCACATGATCCTTCAGAAATCATTCTAATTAGGCATGTCAATGATTAATCGATGATTGATTGAGTAATTGTCGATAAGAGATGCAATCGATTAAAGCTATCATGGTCGATTAATCAGTTTTATTTTGGGGTGTGTGCGGCTCATGCGCAAACAGCTGTGAGTGACCGTGAAGGGGCTGAATCTTTCACACAAAATAATTTACTAATGTACAAACTACGCTTTTAATATGATCCAAACTTTAAACCTACAGTAAAACCGATACAACACAAAGTTTCTTTGTATTGAAATGTAGTAACAAGACATGTTTTATTATCATGTTTGTAAGTACTTCACTTTGACAGGGCTGCCAACGCAAACAGCACAGATGTATTCATTCCTAAAATTCGTTCATTCGTCCCTACAACATATTAATTTGTGGCTACTGACCATGTTTCATTAACGTTTCTAGAGAAAACCCATGATTTAACTTTAATGCGGTAACAATTTAAGTGATAGTAACGAAGTATTAATCTTTCATTCCCCTGCGTTTACCACATTATGTGAAAACAATGATTAAAAATAATCAACAATAAAATAAACCTGTGAATCTAGAGAGTGAGACAGCGAGGATTTGGAGAAAAAAAATGATTAAAGTCTTAACCGCATATAGCTTGATTTAAATGCATGCGCTCGGCATGAATCCAAAAGCATGGTCGCGATGTAACATTTACCTGCTATTTCTCTTATTAACAAAGCTTTGTACCTCACTTGTGTCATAATACTCACAGTGAAATGTTTCAGATGGGGAACAGGAGGCCTATATTTTGCCGTAGCAGTGCCGGTGGTTTTAGAAGCCATCCCTGACCGTGCGTCACAGCCCTATGCGCCATGCATTCATTTGAAAACTTTTTATTTTAAATCCCGATCATGTAAATTGCAAACATTGCTATGGTGTTATATGAAACAATGAGTGCCATGAAACCCTTTAAAGAGGTGCGTTCAAAGTAGAATGATCCCACGCGTAACTACAGCGCGCTCTCTGAATTTTATCAAATGATCATAATCGCATCTATTCATTTTAATATCCTGCTACTAGCCTTTTATTTATGCCCAGATGCATTTTACAGTATTAAGGTTAATGATTAATCGATTAATTGATCATTAATTTAAACAACGATCGAATGTGGAAATGATCGAAAATTGACATCCCTAATTTTAATATTCTGAAATTTTCTTGTTACGTATAAAATATATTTTATATCTATTATATTGTATATATGGTCATTTTTTCTTCTAGATTTATCAATTGAAAATTCTTAGGAACGGCGTTCATTTGAAATATATATTAGTTACCAAAGCTCCCAAACTCGCCGCCCTCTATCTCTCTCTCACCACTAAACTGGCCTATCAAAATAAGGGCAAAAAATAATATTAAATGGTAGTTAAATATGCTAATCATATTTCAATGCATAAGCGAAAGGACAAATTGTTTTGTTATGCCTTAATGACCCACATTTTGACATTATTTTCATTAATAAGAAACCTCCCTCAATTTTCATGATAAAAATTAAGATCTCTTTCTCTCTGTAGATAAGCCTTTGAAGAAGCGCAAACAGGACTCTCACCCGCAGGAGCCAGGCGCAGCTGGCACAGCTGGTTCAGGCTCTGGGGCTCCAGGTGGAGGAGGAGGGGCTAATGCAGGGCACAGGCTCGCCCCTCAGGAGGCCAGCGCCGCCGGCACCAGCGCCAGCCGCCCAGGCCTGCAAGTGAGCTTGGAGCAAGCGGGCAGAGTGGAGGACGCCTGCATGGGCATGCCCATCCCTGCCAGCGAGGCTCAGCGCTGGCCTCAGGAGCCGCAGGAAGGGGTCACTCCGAAGGCCCTCAAACACAAGCACGACCATGCTCCAGAACACCGCCATCAGCCCGATACCTCGCGGCAGAAGCACAGACCCGAGGGACGACACGGTGATGTCGGCACACAGCGGCCAGCTCAGTCGGGGAGTAAACCCGCAGAACTTCCTCCGTACATGCTGGGCGAAAACACCAGTTCGGGAGTGCTTAAAAACTTCACCATTCCCAAAATCAGGAAAGATCTCGGAGCAGGAGATATTCCAGAAGGCTGGAAGCAGCCGTGTGTGCGGCTGGAGAGACTGGAACCTGAGGTGGACGTGAAGAAGTCTGTCAAGCCTGTGGTTGTTCTGCAGAAACTCTCCATCGATGAGGTGCAGAGGCTCATGAGGGAGAGAGACTCACGCGGCTCCAAGTCTGGCAAGAACAGGCTCTCCTCTGGGAGATCTGGGAAAGGTAGGGGAACTCCTTTTGTCTTTGCTCTTTCCAGTTAAATGACCATTTCCCGCTCTGAGAACAAGATTTTCCGTTCGAACAGCCAGGCAGGGAAATGTATTACTTGGCTGCTTGTAAAAGGGTAGTTATGCAAAATGTTTCTTGATTTTTCCAGCTGGTAAGAGCTGAACTGTTACCTGTTTGGTGTTTTTTTTTTTTTAAATATATTTTTTTAAATGCTTCGTTTGAATTTTAAGAGGTTGTTATAATTTGATAATTTTTAAAGTTATAATTTATTAGGCCTAATTTTGTGCAGGATATCATAGTTTTTGAGTTTAAAGTAGTTTAATGTGTGCGGGGCCGGCAGGATCAATTTATTTTTTTAAATTTTTTTTTTTTCCCTTATAAAAGTGGAAAGATCTTACAATACTCACTCAAAAATAAGAGATTGTTCGAAACTATTCTAAATATTTATTTAATTTGTGTATTTAAGTTGTGCTTTTGTAAATAATTGGATGCTGCTTTCAAGAGCGCATCACAAAAATGATCTGAAATTCTGCATATAGGCTGCTACTTGTTGTGTTTTTGTTTTTTTTTCTTTCATTTTGTTAATTTATTATTTATTTACAAAAAATATATATTTGGCGTATGGGCCTTTTTTTTTCTTTTATAGCTTGATGTTTTTCTCTGTTCGCACAAGCTCTGCTCGTGATGTGCGTGAATCCTCACAGTCTGATGTTTATGCTGCTTTTTGCACATACAAAATTGATCCCTGGAAACAAATTAAGCTATTTTTAATGGGTCACAGCTACATATCAATTCAAATTTAAATTAATTGTAATTTAGCATAACCTTGTCGGTTAATAGCTAGTGGCTTAACGAATATTAAAATAAAATAACCAAAATTAACATTCTGTTTCCAATACAGTCTACTAAAAGTTAATCAGAAAAAAAAACAATAATACAACTGCACCTGCTTATGAATAGACTGTATTTTTTGATGCTGGAGTACCTATACTAACAAAGTACAAAAACATGAAAACTCATTAAACTTTTTTTTTATCTAGGCCTATATAATTTAGTAACGTTTTTTTTTTTTTTTTTAATCAAATGGATTAAGAACAGACTATTTGCATATGATTTGCGCAATGGGTTAAATTATGTATGGAAACTGCTTAAGGGCAATTTTTTTTTGCAATACACCAAAACTTATGCGACAATTAGATTTTATTTTATTTTTTTTAAGGATGATGTCATCACCATTTTATCAGTAGAAGGCCAGGATGTAAAACAGGCTGGAGACAGCAAATAAAAAAAAAAAAAATCAGTTTCATTTTAGTATTAGGCCGATTTACTATTACAGTATTCATATTCTGAATGAGTTTCTGTTTATAATTCAGCTTTTTCGTTTAGATTTTTTCTTTTTTCTTTTAATTATTTTATGTGTTTTTGTCTGTTTCATTAGTTTTTGTCTTTGTAAATATTTCTATATAACTTAATTGTTCCCCCCAATTTTTTTCTCCTCTTACTTACACTAATTTCATTTCAGTTTACTAACTTTCGTTTGTACATTAAAAATTTTCTGATTTTTCAGATATTCTAAGCGTTGGTTTTTTTTAAGTTTGTTTATTAAAATCAGAAATGGTCACTCAAGATATCGCACTATAAGATCTCTAAGATTCTTTTTATTTATTCCTGAAAATGTTTCAGGTGTCTGACAGCAATATCAGTCAAGTAAATATTGAGTAATTGAAAGAATGCAAGCGTAGTTAAATGTATATAAAAAAACATAAATAAAAATATATATATATATATAGCCTATATGATTTTATTCTGATACAAAAAAATACAAAAACCTCCCAAACATTCATATGTGCATGAGGCTGTTGTCACCTATAACATACTTACAGCCCTTTGAATTTGTCCTTTTTTTTTTTTTTTTTCTCCAAGATTCGCAGATCAACTTAACAAAGCAGTCTTTCTGCTCTTCTTGGATATTACTGTAATTCATTGTAATATTTTTGACATTGGTGTCTGATTATTAAAGTATATCAATCGTTGCCGCTACTAAAATTGGATTTTAATTTGGGTTTTGGGTTACCACTGCTGCTTGTATTCTGAAGTATCTGTACTTCTGACATTTTTTTTTTTTTTTTAGTCCCAAATACAGTTGATAATATAAAGGAGAGGATTTCAAACCCTGTGTGTGCTGTAGGCAATGCAAGTTGAGCGTGAGTCTCTGTGCACAGGTGGAATAGACCCGTCAGTACTGAAGGATCTTCCTCCTGAGCTGCTGGCAGAGATCGAGTCCACCATGCCTCTGTGTGAGCGGGTAAAGATGAACAAACGCAAACGCAGTACTGTCAATGAGAGGCCTAAATATGCAGAGGACAGCTCAGAGGACGAGGATTTCTGTGAGTAGCACCACTGTAATCATAACTTTCTGCTTCCACACAAAGAGGAGCACCAAATCAAGAAGTCAAATGCAATATTAATCCTAACCTAACTGCACGTTGTCTTAAATAAGTTCACATGGTGCATCCTGGGATGTTTTTTGAACAGTAGTAAGTTCATGTGCATGCTGGACACTTGTTGATTTCCCTTAACTGCATAATACATCCATTAAAAAACAGTAATAGAATTATTATTTCAACAAAACTGATGCCTCCTTGCCATAGACATAGAAAAGCTGAAACCGTACTTTGTATAAATGTTCTTTAGTAATCCTTGTTTTATTTACTTACTTAACTTTATTTACATTTACTGTTTTCTCCCCCAGCATCTCGTAAACGTCAGAAGAAGGACCGTGATAGAACGTGGGAGTTTGAGGACCGTGACCGAAGGAGTTCGGGAGAGCATCGAAGAGGAAGCTACGACGCGCGCAGAGGCTCAGGCAGCCGATTTGATGACTCTGACCAAGATTCACCTCCCCCCAGCCTTAGTGATGGTTAGCTACAAACTATTGTGTATATGAAATGAATTATTCACCCCAAAAATTAAAACTGTCATTTACTCACTCTCATGTCATTGCAAACCCGTAAGACTTCTGTCCCTCCGTTAAAAGTTCAGGCAATCAAAACATAAAAGATTCTGAAAGTGATGTTGACATAATTTTTCTTTTTGGATGAACTATCCCTATGAGCATTTAATTATGAAAGCAAAGATCAGCTCCAAAACTTAGTGTCCTCATATTTGAGATTTTTCTGAAATTTCTTGAAATGGTTTATTAGTGGTTGACTTATAGATTATTATTATTTTTTTTCAGTTGCAAGACGTTTAAAGACGAAAGAGAAGCAGAAGAGGAGGAAAGCTTATGAGCCCAAGTTAACACCTGAAGGTAAATCTTTTCACCTCTTTCTCAATCTTCTCACCCAGAATTTTCTTCATCAGAACGATAATCATTAATTCCCTGAATTTTCCCTCTTTTTTTCCGTAGAAATGATGGACTCTTCCACTTTTAAGCGGTTCTCATTGAGTATTGACAACATCTTGGAGAATCTTGAGGATGTGGACTTTAATGGTCAGAGTAGTGCAATATATATATATATATAATTTTTTTTATTTTTTTTGTAGATTTGACCACCTTTCAGTTTTTGACTCTTCTTTGTTGACTTTTGTTTGTTCTCAGATGATGATGAGATCCCTCAGGAGCTGTTGTTAGGGAAACAGCAGCTAAATGAATTGGGTAGTGAATCTGCTAAGATAAAAGCCATGGGCATCACCTGCAGGGTAAGAGATACATTATTGTATACAACCCTATACTATGCTATTGTTAAAAGCCCAATGAAATCTATATAATAGTACTTCTATAAAGAGTATCTGTCTGATAGTGCTCTCCTAAAATCTGAAAAAGTTTAAGTGCAATACAATTTTTTTTTTTTAAGTCATAAAGGGTTTGTATGCAGTACGTAACCCTAAGCACAGAAATCTCAAAAAAACAAATCTTATTTTTTGTAACATCCACTCTGGCTGTATAGCTCATTCTGTTGTTTTTTTTCCCTCTAATGCCCAGATTCCCTCTGATAAACTGGTGAAACTGTTGAATATTCTGGAGAAGAACATTCTGGATGGATCCAGTCTTTCTACACTTATGAACCATGTAAGAATCACTTTGTTCCATAATCATGTTGGTTTTTCAAGTGACACTTTAACATTTCAAATGATGCCTTTACTTGTAGTTCAGTGCTTTCCCTCAGTCTTTTCTCTCTGGTCTTCATCAGGATAACGATGAGGAGGAGGAGCGTCTCTGGCGGGATCTCATCATGGAGCGTGTGACCAAATCAGCGGATGCGTGTCTGACAGCACTGAACATCATGACATCAACACACATGCCCAAAGCCGTGTACATTGAAGATGTGATAGAGAGAGTTCTGCAGTACACTAAGTTCCACCTGCAAAATACTCTTTACCCACAGTATGATCCGGTCTACAGAATCGACCCTAAAGGAGGTGAGACACTTCTCTTCTGCTGAAGGCCTGTTTATACCAGGTCTAAATTATTTAAATGATACAAAATAATGAAATATTTAGCTCCAAAAATTAATGTCTTTAATGTCTATAAATGTACCCTTAAAATAAAAAAGAGAAAAGTATTTTGAATAAATTCTGATATAAAAATGGAAAAAATATTTGTATTAAAAATTATTTTTTTGGAGAATCACTTACTTGCTGCTGAAGGCCTGTTCATACTAAATCTGATGTGTCTTTTTTGACAAATGTATGATGAAAAAAAAAAAGATGTGCCCTTCAAGTAAGGAAAAAAAATAATAAGGAGAACAATTATGTTGCATTAATTGCCTGACATATATACAAATAAATAAAAATGTGAAAGATCAGTCAAGTGCAGTATTTGAGTTTGTAGAATAGTATTATATTTGAAATCTTATTGAGCAAATGTAAATGTTTTTTATATATTATTAAAAAGACATATTTTATAAATGAATGAAATTTATTATTATAATTTTTTTTTTTTTTGGACATTTTATATTGGTGTGTACTTCCAGCGTTGTAAATGACCAGTACATTAAAATTAAATGTCATCTGTTTGTAAATGTAAATGAACTACTTACTAACATCTTGATGTGGTATGAACTGTGTGTGGTTTCAGGTTCCATGCTGAGCTCCAAAGCAAAGCGAGCCAAGTGCTCCACCGCCAAGCAGAGAGTCATCATCATGCTCTATAACAAAGTGTGTGACGTCGTGAGCAACATCTCGGAGCTGCTGGAAATTCAGCTGATGACTGATACGACTATATTGCAGGTAGGAACTGATCAATGCAGTGTACTTTGCTCTATTTGCATTATGTATGTTGTATCACACTGTGTTTTTGTTCTTCTGCAGGTCTCTTCAATGGGCATAACTCCTTTCTTTGTGGAGAATGTCAGTGAACTACAGCTGTGTGCCATAAAGCTGGTTACGGCGGTATGTTTTCTTGGATTAGCTCCACAACCTTGTCTTTTTGGCTTCTCATGCAGTGAAAGCATTTTTTAAAATGACATCTTGCCTGTCATTAAACTATTTTGCATGACTTCATAAAAAAAGAGATTTAGGTCGGTGCCTGTAGCCTCGTGGGCAGTGCGCCGACACATAGCGCCGTTGTGCTTCGGGCGTCGCGAGTTCGCATCCCGGCTCGCAGACCTTTCCCGATCCCATTCCTCCTCTCTCTCTCCCAATTCACTTCCTGTCAACTTTGATCTGTCCTATCTAATAAAGGCTAAAAAATGCCAAAAAAATTATCTTTAAAAAAAAAAAAAAAAGAGATTTAGAATTAAAAAATATATATACTACTATACATCTAATCAAATTAAATGGTGAAATTAACTAACAAAGCTATTTAGCCATTTTCACCATTCCTTCTGTCAGGAATGTCTCCCCTTTTTTATTTCTTATTTTATGCCAAAATGTATTAAAATAATTGCAAAATGTAATTCTGAAATAAATTATGCTATTAACATAATCACATTGTTAATTTATATAACTACAATTATAACAGTACAATTCATTTTTGCTGTTTTCTTCCAAAATGACTGATTGTGATTTTTGTCCTAAATACTTATTCTGGCTTAAAATTGGGAATTCCGCTTTTGTTTTGCAACCAAAGAAAATCTTTTTATAATATATGTGTGTGTGTAATATAAATTAAACTGTCAAAACATGACACTAATAGAGGCATTTCACTTCTCTCTTTGTCTCAGGTGTTCTCTCGCTACGAGAAGCATAGACAGTTAATTCTCGAGGAGATCTTCACCTCTTTGGCCAGACTGCCCACCAGCAAACGCAGCCTCAGGAACTTTAGGTATTGATAAGACTGCCTAATTTCAGATGGCAGTTCTGCCTAAGCTATTGATCTGTGATAAACACAAGCATTTCCTAAATGTCGATTCTGTCTGTGTGTTTAGGTTGAACAGTAGTGATGCTGAGGGTGAGCCGATATACATTCAAATGGTTAGCGCTCTGGTGCTGCAACTAATTCAGTGCGTGGTCCATCTGCCCTCTGAGAAGGACTCTGAAGACGATCACAAAAAGGTACTTGATACTTACCAAACACCAGTTGAGCTAGCCTTACATTAGTACTATTGCTGTGAAGGCTGTTGTCGGTTGCAGTCTATATTAACAATGAGGATTAAACCATTTCTCAGGTTGACGATGATGTATTCATCACCAACTCGTATGAAACGGCCAGAAGGACGGCTCAGAATTTCCTCTCTGTCTTCCTCAAGAAGTCAGAACATCCCTCCTATTTTTCACTTTTCCTTTATGAAGTATGTGTGTGTTGTACTCACTGTCTGTATTCTGTATTGTAACTATATCTCAGGTGTGGCAGTAAACAGGGGGAGGAAGACTACAGGCCGCTGTTTGAGAATTTTGTGCAGGATCTGCTGTCTACGGTCAACAAACCTGAGTGGCCTGCTTCAGAATTACTGCTTAGCCTGCTGGGAAGATTACTGGTATGAACAAGCCACAGCCAATCACGTTATCTGCAACAGAGCATTCCCCTGACTTCCCCTGACCGTGCTAAACATAAAAACGTAAAAATATTTATGATGGAGCTTTTATCGATCTGTGTTAATTAAAATAACATTTTTAAAATTAAACTATGAAATTAACAAATATAAATTATCATAAATATAATAATAATGTTTTTCACAATTTGTATGCATTTAAACATGATTTAAACTCAGGGTTTGGGCTGGACGCTGAGCTCAGTCCAACCCTTGCTGCCTAGGGGTTAAAATCCCTAGGGCTCGGAGTCCGCCCTCTCCCCGGACAGCACGCCAGACATGCTTATTCTATTCGATTATTAATGAGGAAGCGTGAACTCGTGAAATATAAATTGTTTTTCAAACAAGGCTTCAAGCAGACAAAGTATAGTTAAGAACCCCTGATATTTAGTAATAATTGTAAGGTTTCTAAAAAGATTATTAATAAAAAAACATAAAAGAACATACGCTAAGTGATTGCAGTGCAACACATACAGCGTTTGGTTCTTCTTCAGTGACCCTTGACCCTTCATACTCTGTTCTCAGGTGCACCAGTTCAGTAACAAGCAGACAGAGATGGCACTGCGAGTGGCATCACTGGACTATCTGGGTACTGTAGCAGCCAGATTGAGGAAAGATGCTGTCACCAGCAGGATGGACCAGAAAGCCATCGACCGCATCATCAGAGAGGCATGTGCACATGTTGACTACATCAAATAATATTACACATGTTGATCTCGAAAAACACTCAATTTTTTTTTTCCCCCAATGCTTTTTCTCTGTGTGTTTAGAGCTCGGAGGGTGACGAGACTCAGCGGCTACAAAAAGCCTTATTGGATTATATGGATCAAAATGCAGAAACAGACCCTGCCCTCACTGTGAGTCCAGCTCAGATGCTCTTCATGTCTTGTGGCCTTTATGTAGGGATGGTGTCAGCTATGAGTTTTGCTTTTATCAAGTTTCAGAATCTAAAGAGGATCTAAGGTTGCCTGTGGTTAATGTCACCACAGTGAATAACAGTACGAGTCTAATGTTTAGACATGCAAGATTCAATTTATTTCCCATTGTCCTAAAAAGCCTTTTGCACTAAAGGTTTATGCTTAAAATTATTAATACAAGTTGGCGGAGAAAATCCTTTGAATGATAAATAGGTACTTTAAGTATACCTAGAGAATTTTTGTTTTGTTCCATATTTCTATTTGTTATTTTAGAACTTTAATGACACTTAACTTTTAAAATAATATCCCATTAACTGCAGAAAATAGTAATATTAAATGACAAGTTGCCTTCTGTTTGATACTATATGATATATAATTTAATTTGTAATTAATTAATAATTTATAACAGTAACAATAATGGACATGCACAAAAATAAATTTTACTCATAGCAGATATCAGTAATAACTGTTTTTTATTAATGATGCTTTTTAATAATACTTATTTTTTTAAAACACGCACAAAATTAGCAGTTTACAAATATGAGCTCAGTAATAATAAAAATTGTGATATTGTTGTAATACTAATAACATATGGTAGTTAATTATGTAAATTATGATTATGTAATAAGACATGCACAACATTAGCGCTTTACTCAGCGCAGATATCAACTAACATGCCCTTTTTTCTGCTCTTAAACCGTAATGTCAAAATTCCTCAATCTGATTTTGTATTGTAGTTTGCACGCAAATTTTACATCGCTCAGTGGTTCAGAGACTGCACTACGGAGGCTGAGAAGGCCATGAGGAGTCAGAATCAAAAGGAGGAGGACTCAGAGGGCACGCAGCATGCCAAAGAACTCCAGGCCACCGGAGACATCATGCAACGTGCAGAAACACGCAAGAAATTCCTCCACTCTGTCGTTCAATCAATTCCTAATCAATTTACTACTCTCAGGTATTACCACACAAATATCTTCTTTAATGATGTAACATCTTCAGCTTCCATCAAGACTGTTATATTGGTTATATTGCGCTATTAATGGCAAATAAATAATTCGTCAGGATGAATTCAGACACTATGGACTATGAGGACGCCTGCCTTACCGTACGCTACTTGGCCTCCACCAGACCCTTCTCTCAGAGCTTTGACATCTACCTGACACAGGTGAGAAGATTTGTCTGAAATATGCACATAATCTGTTTCCACCAGGTATTAATGTACCTGACAAATGCTTCTTTTTGTGCTTTTAGATTCTGAGAGTGTTAGGGGAGAGTGCCATAGCTGTCAGGACCAAAGCCATGAAGTGTCTGTCTGAGGTGGTGGCTGTTGACCCCAGTATACTGGCCAGGGTAAAAAATGAATTAAATCTGCCAGCACAACACTATAGGTAAATGTGGCAGAGTTGATGTTTAATTGGTTTGTTTGTCTATTGTGTAGTCTGATATGCAGCGTGGTGTTCATGGCCGGTTAATGGATAACTCCACCAGTGTGAGGGAAGCAGCGGTGGAGCTGCTGGGACGCTTTGTGTTGAGTCGACCTCAGCTGACAGAGCAGTACTATGACATGCTCATCGAGAGGATACTGGTATGACTGCATTTCAGATCACTGAAGGCTTAAGGAGCAAAATGTAAAGCTTCAATCACTGACACATTAAACAGTATCTGTATATTTATGTAGATGTACACAAATGAAGAATATAACATTTATAATCATAAAAAAATTTTTTTTAAATGCTTTTTTCTTATTGTTAAACCAAAAAAATCCTGAGAAAATGTGTCACCACAACTTTTTGACATCATAACTTTTCAAGATCATAAAGAAGTTTCTTGGGCAGCAAATCAGCATATTGCAATAGTTTCTGCAGGATCATGTGACCCTGAAAACTGGAGTAATTATGCAAAAAATTGAGTTGGAGACCAAATGCTGTGGACATTTTTCCTTCATGTTGAAAAAACAACAAAAAACGTATTTTGATTATTGTACACATAATCTGTGTGAAGTGTAAAGTGATTTTATGTGCTTTCACTCTAGGACACCGGTATCAGCGTGAGGAAGAGGGTGATCAAGATTTTAAGAGACATCTGTTTAGAACAGCCCAACTTCAGTAAGATCACAGAGATGTGTGTGAAGATGATCCGCAGGGTCAATGACGAGGAGGGCATCAAGGTGCAACCACATCCTCTGTTGTCATAGGTTTTTTCAGTTATTGCCAAACGTGCTAACAATCTTTCTCTCATTGCAGAAACTGGTAAATGAAACATTCCAGAAGCTGTGGTTTACACCCACAGCCAGCCACGACAAAGAAACAATGAATAGGAAGATTCTCAACATCACTGATGTGGTCAGTTGAACTGTTATAAGTGTATATATATCTATATAACACTTAGAAAGACATGTTTTCATACCTTTTGCTTTTACTATCAAAACAAAAGACCTTCCAGTAGTGCTTGCATCTCTCTGCAGCAGATGGGATGCAAGATATGCAGAAAATGTAAGCTTCTCCCTCAAGGCAGTTTCTGCATCAGCAGTGAGAAATTCAATTGCTGCATTTTTTTGCAGGACATTAGTCTTGCTTTCCTGGATTAGTTCATATGAAATGCATCCTAACCCTTGCAATTAAGGGAACTATAGTATGATTCCTTGCTGCATACAGAAAATAGGTGCTGTATGTAATTTTTTTTTTTAATGGCACTAAAGCATAAAAATACCATATTACGTTTGCAGATATTAAGGAAAAATGCTAGGTTTGCGTACTTGTTACTTGTACTTAAATCAAAGCTATAGTAAGTTATTCTGCTTTTAAAATGTGGGTTTCTTGTCAGAATGTCAGTGTTTTTTTTTTGTTTTTTTTTTGGTCTGTGCGACTCCGCCCACTGCCTGTTTAACCAATAGTATTTTGATATCCTGGGTTGCCACTTGCTGGAAAACACAGCATATGGGCGTTCACACTTGGCATCTTTTCTGACAAGGAAAAGTTGACGTGCTCTTTTAGAAAATTAAAATACCTAAAAATCTAGTGTGAAAATGTTTTTCCCTAGCTCATCTTTTTCTTTACTGTACTGCAGGTCGCTGCGTGTAGGGACACCGGCTATGACTGGTTTGAGCAGCTCCTGCAGAATGTAAGTGTTTTCAAGTCAAATCAGTTTCCGTCTGCTGGTCTCTAGTTTGGATGATTGTAGAGATGTAATTCACAGTGTTTCGTGTTTTTATAGCTTTTAAAGTCAGAGGAGGACTCATCCTATAAGCCAGCCAGGAAGGCCTGTGTTCAGTTGGTGGACAATCTTGTGGAGTACATCCTCAAATACGAGGAGGCACTTGCAGGTATGCACATGCTACTAGGAACCTGATTTGTTTTACCATCCATAAAATAGCTTAGTTATGTAGTTACTTTTGATACCTCAACCCCGCTAATTTAAAATACAACAATAAAATAATTCCTAGATTTATTTTCGTAATTTTCACGCATGCAGCTGGCAAGCTTGGAATTTGGAAAAGCTTACATTCAGCAGATAGAAATATTGAATTATATTGCTTTTGTCAGAAAAAAGTAAGTTGTGCCTTTACTTTACTCTGGCATTACATAAATTAATAGCAGCCAAATAACCTAATAAGCCAGCTGCCGTGATATCTGTAAATCTAAGGACAAAAGAGGAAATCAATAACCTTTGTAGCTCTAAGGATTTATCTGTATTTCATTTAGAATTTAGTGCTTGATAACTTTATTCAATTTCTTTATATTTCCTACTTGCTCACAGTTAAGACATTTATTATATTGGGTATATGTGAAGATTCACTTAAATAAGTAATTTTAGTTAAAAAGTCAAAATGTTAAAATTGATAGCTCTCAGTTATACTGTAATGTTGAATCGTCAATGTTTAAATATTAGGGGAAAAAAGAACAATTTCATAGAGACGTCAGTAGCATTGGTGACAGTAATACTCTCCTTCAGTCATAAAAGATGCCATTATTATCACGAATATTAAAAATACACTGTTGTTTTCACATTAATTTGAAGAGTGGATGGGAAATTATTGCAATAATATAAAAGTATATTTTAAAAACGCAATTAATTTCAGAAGAATGGATTAGTTCAACTTTTTGATTGATCGACAGCACTAGTTTCATGTAGTATTATTTAGGAGAATATAGTTATATAATATAGAATATATATACTCAGTAACACTTCAATTTTTGTACAGCTAAAAAAAATATGTAATTTACTGAAATTGTTAATATTTATATAGCCAGAAGTTAAGATGAAATTCAGATAAGAGTAAGCATGTAGTAGATTTTTTTCAGCAAAGTTTTGGTCATGATGATTATTTAAGAGGTCTTAGAAATTTGTGTATCATATGATACAATAGGGTTAAAGTAGTTTTAATGAAATGAATCAAAAACAGAACAACTTTCTATTTCAGCCATCACTCATTTACGTGCTGCTTATGTTTGTAGTTTTTGTTGTTTATACAAACATTTTGTTTTTATGTTTTTATTTTATTTTCATTTAATGAAGTTTTTGTAAATAAATAAAATGTTTAATGATAGTTAGTTATTGTAATGCATTTATTAATAAGTTTGTTTTTGCTATTTTTTCCCCAAAAATGTATGAAGTTGTTGTTGTGATGCTGTTTGTGTGCAGAGCACAGGAGTGTGAACTCAACACGGTTAGTCGCATGCATCACCACGCTGTATCTGTTCAGTAAGATCAGAGCGCAGCTTATGGTCAAGCATGCCATGACTATGCAGCCCTACCTCACCACCAAGTGCAGTGTAAGTTCAGACTTTTCAATTTAACAGTAAATCTGCTATTTTTCAGCTCTATGCATTTGTATTTGTAATGATACATTTGTAGTGAATAAAAATGTAGGAAAATTAAACATGGGGGAAAAAAATTTTGAAAAGAAGAACAAAATCTGAAGTGATTAAAATGTTAAAGTTTTAAAAATTCTATTTTATTGGACACGCTTTTTAAAACATTATTGAAAATCAAAATGTAAAAATTATTGAAGCATTAAAATTGTTTAATTAAAATCCAGACTGAAAACACATTTGCGAAAAATAAAAACTTTTTGCAAAAATTAAATTTGTGTTCAATTGTAATATTTTATTGGTTTTATTTAGGCTTTACTGTTAAGATTTAATATATTTTTTTATTAATTAAATTCAACAATTAAAACAGAAACCCCCGAAAATTGAAACACAAGAAAAAAAACATCAAGAAAAAATGCATGGAAATAATTGGAATTTAGGGAAATAAAATGCATTTCATAGGGCACCAAACATTCAAGCGTTGTTAAACCTTAAATTATTGTTAAATTGTATTTTCATATAATTGTAATTTTGATTATTTCAATTAATTAGGTATGGTTTTTGGTTATGAAATGTTATTTAACCATAAATGAAATCCAGAAAGACTGAAACTTAAAATGGAAAAATAATAGAATTTGTATAAATGAATAAATACAAATGATTTTTAGGGCTGTATGCTGAGTACCCGCCAGTGCGATATTTGAGGTCATTCTGCCATCTAGTGGCCATATACTACTAATGTTTATAAGATAATGATATGTCAAGATTTTCATTTGATGTTTTTTTTTTTTTCTTCAATGTTTGAATAATGCATTTTTTTTTTTTTTACAGTCTCAGAGTGACTTCATGGTGATTTGTAACGTTGCAAAGATCCTGGAGCTTGTGGTTCCTCTGATGGATCACCCCAGTGAGAGCTTCCTGACCACTATTGAAGAAGACCTGATGAAGCTCATCTTAAAATATGGCATGACCGTAAGTGACCTGCTCTCACCCACTCATATCTCCAGTTCACTTATCGGAAATAACATTTGATTAACTTAGCAGACAAAAATGATTTCTAGTACGATTTGTGTATCTTTTTAAAATAATAATAAAAATATTAATTTGTATGGTTCATTAATCTTAAAGTAGTAGTTACAGATACACTTTTGCATCCTATTTCTACACATCCCACTAAGTTCTTTCTCCTTTCGCACAGGTTGTCCAGTACTGTGTGAGCTGTTTGGGTGCGATAGTGAATAAAGTGACTCATAATTATAAGTTTGTGTGGGCCTGTTTTAACCGTTATTATGGGGCTCTGACTAAGCTAAAGTTACAGCATCAGGAGGGTACGAACAGCATGGCACTGGCTGCCACCAAACCAGCCCTGCTCAGATCTCTCTTCACTGTGGGAGCTCTCTGCAGACACTTCGATTTTGACCTGGAGCAGTTCAAGGGCACCACTAAGGTATCGCAGCTTTTTTTCAATTACATACATAATTATATGTAGTCCTGTTTGTAGTTTACGTGCAGCTCTTAATGCGCTGTATTTGTGTGCTCATTAACTGTAGCTCATTAGTAACAAACACAAATTTTACAGAAGCAAGTCTTTGTATATTTAGCTCTTTAATACCCCAAGATTGCTTGTTTTTAATTAATTAATTTTTTTCTTTTAATCTTCATATATTTTTTGTATTATATTATCACACATTTTTAAAATTGTTAGTTTTTTTTATTTTCTGTTTTACTGCTGTGGTATGATTTCATTGAATTTGGTATGTTTAACTATTCTTTATTTAATCTTGCATTGTTATCGACAGGTTGTGATAAAGGAGAAGGTTTTGGAATCATTACTGTACTTCACCAATCACGAGGATGAAGAAGTTAAATGCAAAGCCATAATTGGATTGGGTAAGATGGTGCTTGCTTTCTTCATAATTTGAATACATTTTATTGTGTTTTTTCGTTTTTTTTTTTTTTTTTGTTCAGTTTTGTAGTTAACAGTAAAAATTATTTAAAAGTACAACTGGGTAGTGTTTAATGTGTCATACATAATTCTATATTTTCTCAGCTTTTTTTGTTACAGAATAGTGATATTTGAATTGCTGAATAAAATAAATTGCAAAAAAAAAAAAAAAAAATTGTCTTTCTCATGTCCTGCAGGGTTCCTGTTAATCATGCACCCGAGTCAGATGTTCGTTCCAGAGGTGAAGTCTCTGTATAACGGGCTTCTGTCTGATAAGCGGTGCTTTATCTCGCTGAAGATCCAGGTGTTAAAAAACCTCCAGATGTATCTCCAGGAGGAGGACTCTCGCATGCAGGAGGCTGACAGAGAGTGTGAGTGACCATGACTTTTGTTCACTCAGCAGTTTTAAACTTGCTAGTAAGATTTGGATATTAACAGCATTCACTACACAAACAAAAGACTGTAAAACTCCATAGGGCTCTATTAACTCAATACAGTCCTTAGAAAAGCTTGTTGTGTTTTTGTCTTTTCAGGGCAGAAAATGTCAAAACAGGAGGATCTGAAAGAGATGGGCGACATTTCCTCTGGAATGAGCAGTTCTATCATGCAGCTCTATTTGAAGCAGGTTCTGGAGTCTTTCTTCCACACGCAGTCCAGCGTACGACACTTTGCCCTTAATGTCATCGCTCTAACCCTCAGCCAGGGACTCATACACCCCGTACAGGTACACACCCCCCTATACCCTGCGTCAGTGTCATCACTGGTCCTGCACAAAATCATACACTACAGCACATCTTGACCCTTTGCATGTTGTTTTTTTATATTATTGTTATAGTTTAACACCAGGTTTATGGGTTTGATTCCCAGGAAACACGCATGCAAAATAAATAATTTTTACTATAATAAGTTGTAGTGTTTATTTAACCAGTGAAGCAATATTAATATTAAAATTCTTTTTTTTCTGCATTATTACTCCAGTCTTTAGTGTTACATGATCCTTTAGAAATCCTTCTAATATGCTTATTTGATCAAGAAATATTTCTGATCATTATTTGTTGAAAGCATTGAGCTGCTTAATATTTTGCTCAAAACCAAATAGAATGTTTGAAAGAATGGCATTTATATGAATAGAATTTTTTTGTTCAATTTAATGTTCCCTTGCAGAATGAAACTGTTTATACTGATCACAGACGTTACATAAATGTTCTTGCCTAAATGCTTTTGACTAATTTAGTAATGCTTTCAGCTACAGTTAAGAGTGCTTTATTCCAGTTCTATTTAATTCCATTGCACAGTTTTATATTTCAGTCCACACAGAAAATGTAAAAAAAAAAAAAAAAAAATGGTGTGGTCCTACTCTTCACTGTCACAGCCTTGGCAGCAGAACTTGCACACTAACACGGACTTGTCACTTTCCTTCCTCCTTCCAATCACAGTGTGTGCCATATCTGATCGCTATGGGCACGGACCCAGAGCCCACCATGAGGAACAAAGCTGACCAGCAGCTGGTGGAGATTGATAAGAAATACACTGGATTCATTCATGTGAGCACCAATCCACACACCATGCCATATACGTCTCAACATATGTAAATGAATATATAAAATATAAACATTAAACTACCAAGATGATTACTATGATTTTATTTTTTGTTTGACTTGTAGGTGATAAAATTGCATTGTTGTTACTGGATTATGTAAATTACTTATTGCAAACTATGAAATTCTAAACCTTAAATTATTCTACAGATGAAGGCTGTAGCTGGGATGAAGATGTCGTACCAAGTGCAGCAGGCCGTCTTGGGATCAGTAGGACCTGTGATCCGTGGTTTCCGTCAGGATGAGTCCAATTCTGCTCAGTGTTCCCACCTCTACAGCATGGTTCGCACAAACAGACAACACCGGCGAGCATTCCTCATCTCACTGCTCAATCTGTTCGACGACAGCTCGGTTAGCGCTCTTTGTGTGTCTGTCTCTTCCTGTCGTTGGCTCTTTGTTGTGATATTGAGACTGACCTTTTGCATCTGTCTTTCTCTCGGTGTCCGAGCAGAAGATTGAGGTGAACATGCTATTGTTCATCGCTGATAATCTGGCCTACTTCCCCTATCAGTCTCAGGAGGAGCCGCTGTTCATCATGCATCATATAGACATCACACTGTCTGTGTCAGGCAGCAACCTGCTGCAGACATTTAAAGAGGTAAGCGTGCTCAAGTGCTTGTGTCTGACCTTAACAGTGTGAGTTGCACATTTCAGCGCTGATTGTTTTGGGAGCCTATCACAGTGTAATACAGCTTTAGGAAGAATCCTTGGATTGAAGGATTGAGCAATGTGAACTCACAGCCTCTGCGTGAACATAACAAAGTACTGTTGATCATTTGCAATGGGTAAAGGATGTTTGCATAGTCCTATAGGCACGGCAGCATAAATGAGCCATTTATTTTTAAATGTCAAAAAGATGATGGAAAATAGTCTTGAAAATATGCATTATTTGCTTTTATAATCAGGAACATGTTTTCCCCACTTTACTCACATGGATTTCCGTATATCCGCTTATTAATAGATTTTACAAAAAAAAAAAAAAAAAGCATTTTAGTTAACAACATAGAAAGAGTGGTGAGTGTTGTCATGGTCATGAAATTCTAACTTTGATAAAATGCCTTAAAAATATCTAATTCAGTACTGCCACAACATTTACGGCATACAATTTTAGATTTTTATTTTTTAATTTTTATTGAAAGATTAACATATATAGCTAAATTATCAGAATAGGGTGGTGTGAGCATTGAATTAATTCTTCTGTTCTGTAAAATTAAATTGGGTAACACTTTAGAATAAGGAACACTTATTCACTATTAACTACCACTTTCCCTGAATAAATTCCCAATTTGCTGCTTATTAATAGCTAGTAAGGTAGTTGTTACGTTTAAAAAATAAAAACAAAAAGCAGTATTAAATAATCATTATTTTAGGTAACACTTTATTTTATGGTCTCTTAACTAGTTGCTTATTAGCATGCATATTACTAGAATATTAGCCATTTATTAGTACTTTTTAAGCTCATATTGATTCTATATAACCTTATTCTACATCCTTAATCCTACTCAATACCTAAGCTTAACAACTACCTTACTAACAATTATTAAGCAGAACATTTATTGAGGGAAAAGGCATAGTTAATACTGAAGAAGTGTTCCCTATTCGAAAGTCTTACCGTAATTACTACCATACCTTCATATTTATGTGTAGATTTATGTATATGTACCCCTGTACACTGTTGTTTATTAGATGTAAGCATGGATGGTCATGTTAATGCACTGATGGCTGTGACACTAATTCCACCACGACTTCTAAACGAGCCATCTTTGTACCCAGTCTCTTGTTAAGGTTCCGGGCAGGAAGAGCAGGAAAAGGAGACGGCGGCGGCGGCGGCAACACCACCACCATCAGCACCACCAACAGCAGCACCAACAGCAGCACCAACAGCAGCAGCACAACGGTTCAGAGGAGGAGAGGGGAGAGCAGGATGAGGAAAGAGAAAGGAACAGCGGAGATGAAGAGTATGATGATGATGATTATGAAGAGAATGAGGAGGGGCAGCGGGTGAGGAAGCCCAAGCCCACGGAGGGTGCCAAGCAGTCAGAGTCAGATTCAGAATCTGACCTTGAGGATGCTGATGCTGTCATGGAGCGTCTCCCTGACGACACAACATCTCTCCTGGACTTTGCCAGGGCATCTCAAGGCATACTGTTACTGCTGGTGCTCAAACAACACCTCAAGAACCTCTACGGCTTCTCAGACAGGTAACGAACAACCATCATGCATCTCAGTAATCCTGAAATGAATGCCATTTTGATTAGGTTTTATATTTACTCTTTATTCTGCTCTCTTCCAATGCAGCAAAATTCAGAAGTACTCTCCCACAGAGTCAGCAAAGGTGTATGACAAAACTGTTAACAGGAAGTCATCTGTTCACTTCAGTCCACGCCAGACCATCGACTTCCTCCAGAATGATGAGGTTCATGAAGAGATGACTTATGAGCTGAAGAGGAAGATCGTCAAACAGTACCTTGATGTGAGCTTTTTACTTTCTCTTTATTACATTTTACGTTTTAATAATTATCATAATATTTGCGATTAATGATGACTGTCAAGAAAGCCACATAATGACACAACAGTAGTAATATGACAAATTTTAAAAATACTTTAGTATTTAAGTATGTTTAGTTTAGTCCAGTTTCTGTTAATAAAAATGTTTGAAAACATGGAGCTTTGTCATAATTGCAGCAGAAATGCTTGAGGAAATGTGCTGGAGAATGTGGATCTTTGCATCAAAATGTTCAGAATTGCTGATTTATACGGTTGATTTTCAGTTTAAGTTGCTGATGGAGCACCTGGACCCTGACGAAGAAGACGAGGAGGGAGAGTCGAGTGCAAATGTGAGGAATAAAGCCATCACTGCACTGCTGGGGGGAGCAGCCACAAGCCCCCGAAACCACCACACTGTTGACTCAGAGGATGAGTACAGTGACGGAGAGGAAAGGACACCAGGGGTGAGAGAACAAAACGATACAACACAGCTAGACCTCTGATTGTCAACCTAGAGCGGTGTGCCGTATGTGTAGACTAGAGTAATATCAGAAATGATATTAGCTGACATTAAGTATGTCACTCACTTCACAAAAAAAAAACAACACACATCTGGAAGAGTGCATGCTCTCAATACAGACTCCAAAATACAGTATATTGTAGCAAAAATACCCCGTATGAGTTTGTTACACAAGCAAACATTGCAAATATGATATTGATTTTATACAACAGCTCAATAAACAAGAAGTTAAAATTGTGAGGTACGTTTTAGACAAAGTATTGTCTGTTCATACTTTTTCAACCATGAAACTTGACAGTTTCCATGGTTCCAAACAAAGCTCTAGCCAGGCTAAATGTATTATTGTTCACAATTTTTTTTTGTCAATGTCACATACCTTTAACAACCCAGTCCAATCTTCTTTGTGACTTATTCTTTGTAAACAGATCTTTTATTTATCCTTTAATTTTTTTAATTGTATTTTTTTTTCATACAGTTTGCTGCTGTTACTATTATAGCAGGATTTCTGCGGGTCTTAAAAGACCTTAAAACTTGTAATTTGCCTAAACATTGCTTTAATTTCTTTTGTTTTGTGAAATTAAATAAGTGAGTTTATGATTATAATTAGAGCAAACTTCTGTCAGTAGAGCATGAAAACTCAAAAGTTTGAGCTTGTCTTTTTCTGAGCCCTTTGGCAGATATTAGTACTTCAGATTTTTTTTCTTTTTTTTTTTTTTGTAAAATAAAGCATGAACTGTTGCTAATACTAACGGGTTCCATTTAATTTATTCCCTAAATTTTCTTTGCAGGGTCTTAAAGTCTTTACCTTCAGTAAGCCTGCAGAAACCCTGTGTAATAATACATGCAGTGAGGGTGTAAAAAGGGCACATTCAAATAAATTCGCACCAATAGGCAGCTTAGAGACTGTGGTTGCTCATGTTTTGTTCCCGTGTCTGTCTTTGCAGGCGTCTCGACGCGGGAGACGCGCGGCAGACTCGGCGGACCTGCTGTTGACGAACATGAACGAGTCCGTAAGCGCACTGGACATCATCGCCATCCACTGCCCCAAATACAGAGACCGGCCGCAGATCGCCCGCGTGATCCAGAGGAACAGCGACAGCTACAGCATCCACTGGATGGCGGGCTCGTACTCCAGCACCTGGACCGAGGCCAAGCGGCGCGACGGACGCAAGCTGGTGCCTTGGGTGGACACCATCAGAGAGACGGACATCATCTACAAAAAAATCACACTCACCAGTGGCAACAAGCTCAACCACAAAGTGGCGCAGACTCTACGGTCACTCTACGCTGCCAAGGACAGGAACTCCAGCTAATAATACGTAAACGCACGCACATACCTCCCATCTCGGATCCTCTCAGCCTAATGCAACACACACATACATACTCACACACACTCTCTCCGTCTCTCCAGCTACCAACATGCCTATCAGCCAAACATCTCCTGGGTCAGCCAAACACACACAAACACGAGCGGCTATTCTACACTACAGACTCTTTCTCTCTCTGATGCACTCTGGGTCTGGCGGTGACCTTTGGCCCTCTGCGCCAGAGTGCATCGTCGTATCGCAGGAATAAAATGTTCGGAGAAACATTGTATGGGTGCTCCTTCGCTGTTGTGCAGCAGATTTCTGGTTGTTTGATTTCTACTCCCAGTGTATCATAGTTTAACATAAAAATATTGTTTATATCTATAAAAGAAATTTAAATATATACTGAATGTTGAAAGAATTAGTTTGTTGATGTTTTTACTTTTTTCTTCCTTTTATTATTATTATTTTTTTCCATTTTCCTTTCGGATTTCTTAGCGTCAAGCAGCTTTCTATAGCTTAGCTCCTTCTTTACTGGCTGATGATGATGATTCTCTGTTGAGCTGTTTGTCCATTTTTGTACGATAGCACCGTGTGGCTGTAATTTATTGTGTATAGCATGCAGTGTCTGTGAGGAGGGCTGTGTCGAAGGAGATTTGCGATTACAGGTCGCCCTGCTCAGCGTAAAGGGACCCACATGCCTCTGATGGAACAAATACTGCAATAAATTTTCTACTTCTCTTACTTGCAAGAGTCATCCTGTCCGTTTGCAAATCTTGTTCAGTTATTTTTTTGTGTATTGCATTTTGTTATTAACAGGGGTGGTGAAGAGAGGACAAGAATTTAATTTACGTGGAGGGAAAATTTGCCCCAAGTCATTTTTTTCTAGTATAAGAAATCAATGCTTTTCAAAGCCACACTTTATTTTAATGTGTTCTTGTTGCATAAATATTAGGCATACTGATCAAAAATGTTGTGGGCCTTCGTTTTCACACAAATGTTGCTAGTAAAGTTCACAAATTATTACCAAAAAAACACCAGCTGATTGAATTGAATGTGAAATTTTGCAGTAGAGAGACTAAAGTAGTATTTTCTTGTAAAATGCACTCTAATAATAAGCTTTATTTAGAAACGGTTTTGTGTCAGTTGCTTATTATACATAATTCGCTGTTATCACTATACTAAATACATGTTATGTGTAACAATGGCATAGTAAGTTCAAGTGTCACCCTTTTACTTATTTTGCTTATTGAATTGTGTTATTGTGAAAGCATTACCAAACCACAGCTGCGCACATGAATAGCACTTTTAATATGTATATTGATGTGCACAGGAAAGACAATCCTTGTCCTAATGTTCTCAACACAAATCCAGGTCCAGTGGAGAGACTATTAATCTCAAAGCAGGCATTAAAGATAGGAGAGAAAGTAAACGTCCTTTTAATGGTATAATTGCATAAATGTCCAGCCTCAGCTTGTAGTTCACATCTTTTTGATCTATATTGATTTTTATAAAGTTAACACAGGGTCTTTTATATTGTTAGTCGTATTTTAAAAATTGCACTTATTAGACTGAAACACTGAAATGTGGGTTTGATTATCCATCCAGCATTTTTAAAAGCAATCACGCTAAAATGTGAGTCTCCGATATGATCAAGGCTTTTGAGGAATGCGAAAGGCTTTGGGTTCATCTCTCAGTCTTCATTGTATTGCATTGGATTATAGGTTTAGAAACTACAGAACTTTGATCATAAAACTAAGCATTTAAGCATCATCTTACAAGACATATTGTAGAAATAGAGTGAGGACTGATAGTATTAAGCGTTTTATGCTATGTTGTTATAAATGTCACACTGACTTAATAGATATCAGAATTTAATCTTAACTTTTGGTCATATAAATACCAACAACTTCACAAAAATGCCTTTTTTTTTCTATCAGTTTGTGCCACTGAATAAATACATTTTTATCACAGTGTACAAAACAGAAGCCTGATGTATCAAATACATATAACACTCAACTAAAAGTAAATATGGAAACTTATTAAAATACCGGTTTCATTTACTCCATAATAACTATATAATATATATATATATATATATAATGCACAAAATTTGACTTATTTCATACGTCAGGCTTTCAGTGTTTACAATGCAAAATACAGTTGAATTTCAAAAGTATGCTTTTCAGGTTTTGTGTTAATTTCAAACTGTATAAGAGACTCTAGATTTGAGTTACACATCTATTTAATATAGTGTCATGGGACAATACTATACACTCTGACAAACTATGTAACAAACTTTAAACAGTAGTATGCTACACTCTCAGAAATAAAGGTACAAAAGCTGTCAATGGGGTGTACCTTTTCAAAAAATAAGTACTAAAATGGACACTTTAGGTACAAACATGTACCTTTTGAAAAGGTACTGCCCCAGTAACAGCTTTTGTACCTTTATAAGCACACACTGCAATGTGCTCAACCTGCCATTATCTGTGTAATAAACTGGAATAGCAATCTCTTTATAACTTATTTGTGCTGGCAAAAGGTTTTTTTGTGAGATAACAGCTAGATGTCAACTACTCGCTAAAACATGATTTTGCATTTTGAGTTTTGTACGTTTCTTGAGAAAAGAGGCTCTTCTGTTTGCACTGTGATTAGAAGTACCAGAAACGTGGGTTTCTTTCTCTAGGTTCCTTTAGGATCAATGAGTTCACATGGCCTTCTGCTGTTTAATGGGTTCATTTCCACCATTTATAGATGCTGTCCTTGACAAAAGCAATTTCTAACCTATGAAATATTGTGGTGCGCAGCATACGTTGATCATTTCCATGAATTTTCTATGATTAGGGCTAATAGTTTCCATTTGCTGTTAAAAGTGAACTGATGAAATGCCTTAAACACAGAAATAAAATCATGTTCAAAATGCGTAATTGCCTTTTTAGAATAATCTTCAAAAACAAATCTAGGATAGCCTTTCAACATAAGAAGTAGCCTGCTGCTCTGTAAATGAGCTGTAAAATGTTAATCTTGCTTCTAAAATTGAAAGAAATCATTTATACATGCAAGGCATGCATATAAATGGTAAACATTCATGCTGCTGTATGTTTAAATAACATGACCCCAGTGAAGTTTCATTGGACCAAAGTTGATGTATAAGAATATATCCGGCACATGAAGTTCTTTCTGTAGAACATGACGTTACTTCATCTGTCAGCAGGTGCCCAGGTGCTGGAAACAGGATAACAGGTGTTTGCTCAATGGAAACGGTTTTTCCTGTACGTCATTTTTGGGAGAAGAATGTATGTTATGACTGGCCGAAGCTGATTTCAACTGATAAAAGACTCCGAATATAGTTCACAGTTCTTCATGAGAATTAAGTGTGTATTTGGTTATTTGTGGATTCAGAATGCATTAAAACATTAGACTCTCCTTGTATATAATCTAAAATCCTAAAATTTATTTAAAGACTGTGTAAAGAATTGTTTGTAAACCCATTATAAATGTTAGAAATGCATTGCTGAAACCTGTTACAAAGACTGTGAACTACATAATACTTTGTGAGCAGGATTTATTGGGCGGGTCTAAATCGAAGCTCGGTGACGTAACGGAGCCACTGAGCACTGCCCCTCCTGCGAAACTATAAAAGCTGTGTTGGACTTGAAGCAGCACTGACTGCACAGACTGACCGCAGTGTGACATCAGTACAGTGAGAGCTGCTTTGAATCGCTCTCGTGGTACTCTGATGTCAAACGCTAATCGTTCTGCGGCGCAGTGCTGCTTCAAGTCCAACACACACATAATAACTAGAGCGCATAAGCTTCAGTGGTTCGTCCGTTCAATCATGAGTTACCGTCATTACCGTTAGATACTACAGCCTACAGTTTGCTAGCTATGCCTTCTTCACATTACGTGGTTGCTATAATTTACAAAACAACTAAGCTTGGTCTCCTTATTTAAATCAAGCTGCTTTAAGAAGACTGTTGAGAGAGCTTTGCCATGAGTGGGCGTGGTTTCAGCGCAGTTAGTAGACACGCCCCCAGCGTTTGAGAGCAGAGATGACGGCTTATTTTTTTAAGGTTTTGATGCCTTATTTACTTTGCCATTTCTTTTTTAGCATTCAAATTTGGCTGGGTGGTTTTTAACACATTTTTCTGAGGTGTGACAAACTCAGAACACACTTAATATTGACTTTACACAGACTTTTTATTGTTCTTTCCTGTCAAACTATTGGCATTCCTAAAAATAGCATCTTTCTCTTGAACTTCTGATACGTTTCATACTTTTTTTTAAGTTTCAACAAGTTTCAGTAATTTTTAATGTCCATATATGTTTTATTCATTTTTATTTCTGTTTTGGTTATTTTAGTATAAAAACATCATGATAATCCACACCACGTGTGCAAAAACAACAACAAACCCATCAGATACACATTGTATCTTGAACAGTCGGTTTTGGCCAAAATACAAATCCATAAAAAGTTCTAAGGTTTTAATAAGGTAAAAAGGTTGTGATGTTTTTATCTGCTGTTTGGACACACATTCTGACGGCACCCGTTCACTGCAGAGCATCCACTGATGAGTGATGTAATACATTTCTCCAAATCTGTTCCCATTAAAAAATAAACTCATCTACATCTTGAATGAGTACATTTAAGCAAATTTACATTTTTGGGTGAACTACTGAATTAAAATACAGTAAACCTATGCAGCAGCAGATTTCTCAGCAGACCCTTTACATTTGTCTCTATATGTTAAACAGACAAAGAGATGTATTATTACTGCTCATGATGGCATGTCTTCTGTTAACATACAATGCAGTGTAATGAGACGCTTCATCATTTGAGCTGAACTGAACTCTGTGGTCGTTCTTTCAGATATTGACTTGAAATGCTGCTCTATAATTACAGATAAAGAAGAGGCTGGAGCATCAAGTCAAGCTACAAGCTGAACAGAAAGACCGGCTGTGTAGGAAAAGTAGGAAACCTTTTCACACAGGCAGTGAAGTCTTCAACTTAATTAAAGAATTAAAAAAATAAAAATAAAATAATAAACACACATACATACATACACACTGCTCAAAAAAATAAAGGGAACACTAAAATAACACATCCTAGATCTGAATTAATGAAATATTCTTATTAAATA
>JAUMHE010000048.1:24427108-24458144 GCA_032359235.1 Enteromius mattozi
CGTGAGAGAATCGTGATCTTTATTCTAAGCAAAAAAATCGTGATTCTCATTTTATCCAGAATCGTGCAGCTCTAATTTTAATATACTAAAGAAGCATTTTACGCTCTAAAGTACTTTTTGTCCAACAGTTCTTAAAGATGTGATGGGTGATAAAGATTCTTCATGAAATCATATATTCCATTAAAGCACCTTTATTCCTAGGAGTTTACTTTACATATAAACAACTGAATGGTAAAATGTTGACTTTGTGTCCTGTTGTTGCTGTCAGAGAGGTTGAGTCCACCGCTGGACATTCAGCTGGAGACGGTCAACTGCACTGCATTCAGTGTCCGGTGGAAAATGCCCCGCAGACATGTCAGCACTATCACTGGCTACAAGGTACATACTCTTCCAACCTTTTAAAATCATAAAATTGTGCTTTAACTATTAAATAAATAAACAAACAAACCAGTGCCTCTCTGCTAATTGCATAACATATTGATTCCCTTGCGGCTCACTTATTTAGTCACCCACCAAAATGAGTCCGTTATTAGTGTTCATTTTGGAGTACAGAGATGTACTTGAGAGGCGAGGAGCTCCGGTTTGACAAAACAGTTCAAATCTGTGTAAAAGGAAGTTAAAATGACACAGTCTAGTATTAGTTTTGCATTTGTTAACACTATTGTGTAGGTTTAGGGTTGGATTTGGTGTAGGACATATTTCCAGCATGACAGTGCATTAACTTTTAGCAACAGTCCATGGATATTTGAATTCTGAACCGGTGCAATAGGTACCTAAAGCAATGTAATAAAAACACAGCAATACCTGTCAATGTAGTAAAAACATGCCAGGGAAAATGTATTGAACCTGTGTTTTAGAGCCTCCCAGTGGACATTTCTCCTGAAATTGTGGTGCAACATGCAGTAAGGTAGATAAACACGGTCTTGCGCAAAAAGTGCACCGAGGTACATATTTTTATGAGACCAGTTAACTATAATAATCCAGGGATGGTTCTTCAGTAAACAACTTTGTGAAGGCAGAACTATAGCCAGCACATTGAGTGTTATGATTTTTCTACTCGTATATGAGCCATCATCAGGTCCAGTCATACTGAAGTTCCACTCGGTGCCACTAGTGGTGCAGAAATGACACACTTCTTCTTTAATTACAGACAGAAGTGTTTGCTAATTGACCTACTGTGCATGTGTGAAGAGGAGAAGCGCTTTGGGTTTTCCTCCCTTATCCTGTTTGTGGAGACAGTTGGAGGTGTCTTCATCTCTGGTTGCTGTTAGGTTACTAAGTGTCTCTGTGTTAACATGTTAATGCTGTTATGGTTTCTTATGGGATAAAACCCATCAGGTATCTGTCTGTTGCCAGTTTGTACTTACAACCTCTCAAGGCTGTCTTATTTTTCTTTAGATTTCCACACTAGTGCTGTATAGATGTAACTGCAGGAATGATTTGAGAGTTATGGGTCATTTTACATTATGTTTATGTAAATATTTATTTATTTTATTGACCAGGTGTTTTACACGGAGATGAGGAATAATCGTCCGACTAGCAATGCTGTTGCCCTGGAAGTCCCGTTGAGTTTGGAAATGCTCACAACTGTATGTCCCATTGCTTTTGTTTTAATAATAATAATATATTTTGTATTATTATTATTATTAATAATAATAATAATAATAATAATTATTATTATTATTATTGTATAATTATATTGTATTTATTATAAAGGGAAATTTATATATTTGTAGAATAATTATAACATTATTGTATGATTAATAATAACTAAATACTATTGCATTTAAAATAATAAAAATAAATATATATACATACTGTATACACACACACACACACACATATATATATATATATATATATATATATATATATACACACACACATGCAGTCCTGTCAAACGATTAATCATGATTAAATTACATCCAAAATAAAAGTTTTGTTTACATAATGACAAAATATATTTATGTATAATATAAATTATATTAATATAAATTCATACATGTTATTCACATATAAACAAAAAACTTAGTTTGGATGTGATTAATTATTTGACAACACTATTATATATATATATATATATATGTATGTATGTATGTATGTATGTATGTGTGTGTGTGAGATTTTACATATATTAAATAATAATAAATAATAGATAGACTAATACATGAAGAATACAATACAGTGATTGTGAGACTTAAGTGTAACTTTACCACAGTTGAAATGAACAATTTGACTTCAGCAGAGTTTTTGTTTTATCCTACAGGGACAGTTTGATGGCCAAGCCAGCTTTGTGAGTGGATGTTCAGTATCTGTTTCTCTGGTATTGCCATATGGTGCTGTCTTGCATGCTAAGCTGTTCCCGTGTTTCTGTTAGGATGTGGTGATCGGGAACCTGAAGGTGGCCACGCAGTACCGTGTCAGTGTGGGGGCATACGGCTGGGCAGGGGAGGGCCGACCCAGCATGCCCCGGGACATCGGCACTGGCTCTCTTGGTGAGCAGACAAATCCCAAAACATGCATTATGCAGGGTTGCCAACTTATTTGGTGTGAGACACACGCTTTCAGGCTCTGTCTCACAGTCTCACACTGCCCATGTTAAATCTCACACCAAAATGGCAAATTTTCTTGTGATATGATACAAAATCTTAGCTTTCAAATTTTGTAAGTTTTAATACCAAATTCAAACATTAAATACCGTTTTGGTGCACTTTTAATGTGGCGTAATTTATTGTAGCACCTCAGTTACAGAGTTGGGACAGGCTTTTTTGATCTCATCGGCGTCATCGTCACGTGGTTCATGGAGCGCTCATTAGTTCCAAACAAACCAGCGCTGTCAATATATTTGAATGGGTTTTAAGCAGGATAGACAACAGCCTCAATGTACATGTATTTACAGCAACTTTACAGGTAAACATTACAGCATAGCATGCATTGATTATTACGTTGATGACATTTACAGTATGATTTTATTCTGGAGAGTTATGGGAAAGGAATGTTCTATATTTTTGTTCTCTCTCTCTCTCTCTCTCTCTCTCTCTCTCTCTCTCTATATATATATATATATATATATATATTTTAGGAGATCTTTTGATACTATATACTATTTGCGCAATAATTATAATCCATTAATGACCACTTAAATTATTTTTTTATAATATTACTTTTACTTAAATTACAATTAGTGTAGTATTTAAGGTTAAAATAGAGAAAAGTGTTTTAAATTCTAGTGCAAAGAATTAGAGTTATTTTGTGGTTGGAAAAAAAGTTCATCTGTAATGCCATGGTTTACCTGTATGGCTCTTTAATAAATATACCTGTATCTACTAGTTTCTCCAAAAAATATTGCACGTCATACCTGCTTGTTTTGCAATTTAATAAATATTTAGATACGATTAAACCCTAGGTTTTTAAAATGTGAAATTAAAAAGTTGCATCCTTTTTAATTTTTAATGATACTCGTATACGTTCACACAAGTGGATATTTATGAATGAAATATTAAATTTAACCCAAGAGAAGTTTAAAACAGTGCTAAAAAGGCAGTGAACTGCATTCATCAAAAGATTTTTATCCCCTTATATGTACAGTATATACATCATTTGATCGAGCTCATCCACTTTCTTAAGTGACAGAAATAATCAATGTACAGGAAATTCAGGAAATTCTCTTATTTTGTAGAAAAGTGCATGCCTCCTGCACCTCCGACCCAGCCTAAAGTGGTCCCAGTGTCAGACACAGAACTGGCCTTGTCTTGGCAGCATGGAGAGAGTGAAGGAAGTGCACCTGTGCTATACTTCCTTGTGGCGTATTTCAGGTAAGTGATCAAATAATACACAGATAGATAGATAGATAGATAGATAGAGAAATATCAAGATTTAACAAATGCTTTTTCATATGAGAAACATTTTCAATCGACTTCAGGGACAAAGTCACATTGTGTTTATCTTCATTCATTAACTTTCAAAGAATGAGATTTTTGCAAGTTCTTCAGTGCATTTGTTGGCTTTGACTGATGTTTCTGCGTGTGATCTTTACCCTGTTGAGCCCTGTACGTCCGCATGACTCATGAAACTAATGCATTTCTGTGGTAGTTACTGTTCTAGAACACAACTAACCCATTCAGACCAGTTCAGTGCACAGTCTGAGTACACACATCAAACTGAGCCACATCACAAAACCCTCTGAATTCTTGCAAAATGACTGATGATTGCTGTTCCTCTTTCTTCATTATTACATTTTAAAATAATAGTAAAATCATGCAAACTGTATGAAATGATAAAAATGACAGTATATGAGAATTATATAGTGACCAAAAATATGGGAAACAACTGGAAACGTTGAGCTGATTCTTTGTCTAGATTCCAGCTCTAATCACTCAAGATATAAATCCAGCATCTTCATGAAGTGCAACTTGTTATCCTTTTAAAATCATTAGGTTAATATACTGAATGCTCGGCTTTTTCTTGTATTAAATGAAATGAAATGAAATTGTTTTTAATTATATGTATTTATCATAGAAAAATAAATTTTTAGATCTAAAGGTTTTTCTAAAGGCAAGTTAGTTCATTAATTACGACTGACTGATTAATTGATTACATAATTAATCGCACAAAAAATTATATATGTACATTTGTATATTAAATAAAAAACAAATATATTAAAATACTCAATATAGTAGTAGTCTTAACAAGTCCCTATATTTTCAGCACTTACTTAACTGTAATTAAAACTAAAATCATACAAATTATATAAAATAAATGTTAACTAAACTAAGATAAAATATCAAATAATTTTCAAAAACTGTTTCAGCTAGTTGTCAAGGCAACATTTCTAATAAAAAATGTATATAAACAAATTTAAATAAAAACCCAAAACTTATAAAAGTGCTAAAAATACAGAACATAATTATTAAAACTTTACCTAAAATTACAGATAAAAAACAGATAAAAAAGAAAGCTAATATTAAATAAGTAAAAAGAATAAAGTGTATCCAGATGTCCTGCTGTACATTAGTGTGTAGTATATGTGCATTTGGGTGTGAAATTAGCATGTTTGTAATCCTGACTGTTAATTATGCAACATGATTGTTGCACAGTGTCCTCCGGCAGATTAGACTCACTCCCCCCAGAGACCGTCTGCTTCTCAGATTAACAACCTTTCACATAATCACCGCAATTTAGCCTCTCTTGAACTACACAGAACTGCAGATGTGTTTAAAGGCACTATCAATTCTTTCTCAGTCTTCAGTGCATTTGCTGCTTGCAGATGATAATGTTTTCATTTTGACATATGGAGTTTTGATTATTAGTGATTACTATTGCTGTAAAATGTATATATATATATATATATATATACATTTTCAGTTTTCATTTTAATTTTATTTTTGTACTTCGTTTGGGATTTAGTTATTTATATATATATGCACATATACTACACACTAATGTACAGCAGGATACCTGTAAGACATCTGGATATACACTACTTTATTCTTTTTATTTATTTAATATTAGCTTTCTTTTTTTATCTGTAATTTTAGGTAAAGTTTTAGTAATTATGTTCTGTATTTTAGCACTTTTATTAGTTTTGGGGTTTTATTTAAATTTGTTTAGTTTATAGTGTAGGATTTTTATTTAATATTTATATTTTATTTTATTTCAGCTTTACAGCTTTACAGATTTAAATCTGCCCTGTCATTTTTCACACTTAATTTTAGATTGTTTTAGTCATTTTGTTTGGGATTTTGTAATTATATTATTGCAATTTGTAAATATATTTCCACGTAGTTTCTTAATAAATAAACAATTAAATGCATATATTGAAAATACATATGTTTTATTTTTAGTTGTAGTTATTTTGCTATTTCAGCTTTAACTTAAAAAAATGCTGCATTGGCAACAAACTGAAATAAAACGTAGTTGCTAATGTAACTTTTCTCGTTTTAAAGTGTAAGATTTTCATCCAGTATTTTACTTTTTATTAAACTTCATTTCAATCAAGTTGAGGGTTTAAATCTGCTTAATCACAGTGTCTCCTGCCTAACAATAAAACCTGCAAAAAAGTTCCAAGAAATTTGCGAGACCCAGAGTCATAATATAAACTCTAGCATCATCACTGCAAATTTGTCTTCATATTTTCTTCTGTCTCTCATAATTTATTTTCATTTTAGTGATATAAGTATGTGTGTGTGTTGCAGGCCAGAGATGGACACTGAATGGACATACATCAGAGAGCCAGTAGAGTCAAACTCTATGGTGCTCAAGGGTCTGATTCCTGAGACGGAGTACCAGTTTGTCATCAGGGCTGTGAACGCACATGGAATCAGTCCTCCCAGTGCCATTAACAACCCTGTGTGCACTCTCGGTGAGTTACAACGCAGTCAGGACAGGACCTTATGAGACCCTCAGGTCTGGCTACTGTAACACACTATAACCATTGTGTTACTCTGAATAAAAGGGTCTAAATGACTATACTTAAGTGTGTGGTTTGCATGTTGCGCTTGTTTTAGTTTGGATGCTCCTCACAGGTTTGTTTGCGTGCATGGTGCCTGGAAAGACCAGACTAATTAAATTAAGTATCTTTAAGCCTGCTCGTTTTGAGGAAGATGCTCCTCTTTGTCACACAAACACCACAAGGAGAAGGATTACAGCTAGTTACCCACCCCCAACCCCTCCAGCAGACAGATTAAGAACAGAGACCCCACAAACAAAAATTTGCTGCTTTAGTTTTGTTGGTCTAGGCATCCAACAAGTTGGATCCACCCAAAAACAACTGGATTTAGACAACCACTGACCACTGACAACCACTTTAGGTACAAATTTTGGTCAGTTTTAAAATGTAAAAGTGCATCAGTTGCAACATTCAAATTTAATACCTGAATTTGAGTTGAGGTAGAAAACAGAATGCAGAATTGAAATTTGAAATCAAATTTGAAGAAGAATTGAAATGCGTTCACAAAAGAAACATACATATTTTAAAAAAAACATATTCAGAAATATAGATATTTGCATTTAGTTGGTATATTTCATATAAAAAAACTTGTTGGCCAAGGTGCAATAGTGTTATTTTAGTATTATTTCTACACTATTATAGCATTTTTTAATATTTAAATTAGCCTTTACTTTCTTATTTTCGTTTGTACTTAAATGTAGCATTAATTTGTGTTTTTATTTGCATTTTAGATTTTGTAATTTTAGTACTTATTTTATTTTGGATATCTGCAAAGGGAATATTTCAATTTTTCATTTAAGATTTTTAAAAAGTTATTTATTCATTTATTTAACATTCATTTATTTTACACTTTATTTTATTTTAGCTTTTATTTCAATTAATGAAAATGAAGTTTATGTTGATTAACAAACTTTGGGTGGAGGACGTTTTTTCCTCAGAATGCATGATCTATGCTGATGTTTTTGAAATGCAATTCAGTAAGTTCCTCTTTTCATTCCAATTCAATTCACCTCTTCCTATACACAAATGTCTTTAAAAAAAACTGCTTGCAATTAGAATCTACTGTATGTTTCTCGTATGTTTGTGAACTCTAAAATCAGGTATGTTTTGTGCATGAAATCGTAATGATTTTTTTCCTGCTTACTTATGATGTATGATGTCAAATGGCTAAAAAATACACTGCTTTATTAAAAAAAAACACAGGTTCATCAGATATAGGCAGTGGAGACTATGAGGTCTACATCTCAAACTCTGACAGTAAAGAAGAGGACAGGTTTGAAATCGATGACTCAGATTATGACGTCTTCGTTGAGGAGGTGAGCATCTTTCATGTTGTAAAAGAAACCAAAAACTGAAAAAGGCAAAAGTCACAGAAAGAAAAGAGGAAACTACTACAATACTAAAGATCTTTTTTTACAAATAATGTGTAATTGAGTCTTTCTGGCATTCATCTATATATTTCTTGCAGATAAAGTCATTTCCTAGCAGTAAGAAAAGCGGCAAGCGGTCTCAACTCCGCTCCCGTGTCGGGACTCCCGGAAACGGAAATGTTATTTATAGGATGCGTACACCTGTTTTCCAAAATATCAGCTTCACTCCAACAGCAGCAACAGCATGGACCACATCGACAACAACTCCTGTAACCACAGCAACGCTCACTAGCTCCGCCTCCAGGACAACCACCTCACCTGTTATACTGACAGGCTCCGCCCCCACCATGCCTCCTCCCATAGTTTCTTCTCCCAGTCCATCAGTGACGCCATGGAATGGGGAAAGACCCCGGGTCTATGATGCACCATGTGACGAGACGATCTGCCCTCCTGACAGCTTCTGTCTGAACGATTACGACACTGGAGGCTCTCGGTGTCACTGCAACCTCGGCCGACAGGGAGACTTCTGCTCCGAGGGTGAGTTTGTTAACATGAGAGTCAGTATTCGGAATGACTTAAATCAGTACATGCCGTATTTGATGTTTAAAGTGCCCCTATTATTCCTCTCCGGTGATTGGTCGATTTCATTTAAAGCAGTATTTCCGAAAAGTTTGGAGCAGATGATTTTATGACTTTTTTCTGCTGTTTAGAGAATCTAGGGTGTTCAGCGAGACAGATATGGTTTCCTATAACACCTTTTTTCTGAAAACTAGTGTATTTTATAAGTGGTATTTAAAAAAGAAGAAGATAAATAATCATTTAAAATGAATCATTGATGTTCTACTGGACTTTCGTGGTGCAATAGGCTTTTCATCTATTAGAAAAATTCTTGGTAGACATGATACAACCAGATGATTTTTGAAGTTTAGTTTGATTCAATAAGATCTAAAACCTTTCAAATCTACTAAACTCTTCTGGATCTCAGTCTCTCTCTCAGATGGGTGAAGAATTTGTGTCTCTTTTCCTTTTTCATTTCGTTTCTTCCTCCATCTCTCTCTCGGGTCTCTTGGGAGTATGTAATCTTTGAGAGCAGAGGTTTTCATGTGCTGTTGTCTATTCCCCTGGCATTTCTCGCTATGTCTAACCTTTTCAGCGCGAGCACAATAACATTCTAAATCAAGTTGACTCCACAGACAAGATATTGCTTTACTGTCGTAAGTCTCTCACAGTATTGCATATCAGTTTCAATATTTTAAAATGCAATATATGTTGTGCTGAAAATTGCAATTGCATGAAATCTCACTATTCTAGTGAGCTGAACTCATTCTGAGTGTCAAAACATCAGCTTGGTTAATGGTCAAATAATATACATGTATATTTTATATATTCTTCCAGCCTCTAGGACCCAAATATTTGTTCCAAACCTACCTGATCCTAAGGTAAACTATGCTAAATTATTATATTGCTGCTGAAAATTCAACTTTGTACAGCAGGAATACATTACATTTTAAAATGTATTACTATAGAAAACGTTTATTTAGAATTATAATATTTTTTTCCCAGTATTGCAGTTTTTACTGTATTTTTAATCAAATAAATGCAGCCTTGATGAGCAGAAGAGACTTCTTTCAAACACATTAAATCTTACCAACCCCAAACCTTTGTCATAAAAGTCACAGAACTTTAATTTTGGTTTAATTAGGGTTTGGGCTAAGGGTCATATGGATGTGGCTGTATACCAACATGGCAGTGAACTGTGGGATTTGTGCCCAAGAGATGAAACGCTCTGTAATCGCAGTGCTGTCACAGAAGATGATGACGGGCCAGAAAGCTTGTCCAAACGGACTGAAAGAAATAATTTTCTATGACCTTCAGTCATAATGTTTGGATTTATAGACTCTGGAGACTGAAACACACACAGTATACAGAGGGTGTGTGCATGAACAAATTTAAGATGTAAAAACGAGTGTCACAGGAAGTGCTGTAACTTCTTAGCTTTGTGTCTTACAGGTCTGACGGTAAATTTCCCAAAGTTCTACGGCTACTCCCACATGACGTTTGAACCTCTTAAAAACTCTTACCAGAGCTTCCAGATCAGCCTGGAGTTTAAGGTAGTCACATGTACAGGCAGACTTTGATGCGTTTGAGTGTTTTTTGAGATCAGACGCTTATGAATGACTTCTTTGACCTCTCAGGCTGAGGCTGAGGATGGATTGCTGTTGTATTGTGGAGAGAATGAGCACGGTAGAGGAGATTTCACCTCCCTGGCCCTCGTACGGGGAAAGCTACACTACAGGTATCTCTGATTTTAATACAGTTCTTGCAAACGGTTTAATCTCCATCATTTTGTGCTATTAATTCACCTCATGCTGAGGTTTTGTAGCTAATTTTCACCTTGGATGTGCTCTGTATTTTAAAGTAATCCTTACTTAAAGTTTGCATACAGGATTGTGATTTTCACATATACATATACATATGTGAGTGTGTGTATTTAGTTCTATTTGCGTATTGGATTGTTTTTTCTTTTTCTCACATGAGTTTACATATATTCCCATATACTTATAAACACACACACATATTTAAACAAATACGAAACAAAAATTCTGACAAAATAATTGGATAATACATGCATAATGTTTACATAAGCTTTATATAATGCATAATATTTGGATTGTGAATTATTTTCTTTGTTTTTTGAATCATGATTGGTTTTTCCATTTGTATTCATTTATCAATTATTATTATTATTTAAAATAAAACTATATATATATATATATATATTTATTTTATTTTATTTTTTTACACCTGTAACATTTTTTTGCCATCACTGTAATCACAGGTATTTCCAGTTTCACTTATCCTATAGAGAAATATTGATAATTTTCTGTGTTTTTTGGATTTAATTTCCTCAGTAAAATTGAACTGATTTTATGATTATTAGTAACTGATCTTGAATTCTGTGTGCACAGGTTTAACTGTGGTACGGGTGCAGCTCAGATCATGAGTGACAGCTCCATTGTGATTGGACAGTGGCACACGGTCACAATATTTCGAGACGGCATGAATGGCTGGCTGAGATTAGACAATGACACACCAGTGTCAGGCCGTTCTCAGGTATGCATGCTTTCATATACAAACACAACACAAAATGATAAAATAATAATAATCAAAAAAATGAAGTCAGGTGTTGTGGCTGGTTTTATATCATGTGCTTTACTAACCAATCAGCATCCAGGACTGGAGCTGTCCATTTTATGAAATGCATCTTACAGCCTCTATTCTTTCTCTCTATTAGGGTCAGTACACTAAAATAACGTTCCGCACGCCTTTGTTTTTGGGCGGAGCTCCGAACGCCTATTGGCTGGTGAGAGCGGTGGGCACCAATCGTGGCTTTCAGGGCTGCATGCAGAGTCTGGCCGTCAACAGTAAAGCCATTGACATCCGACCCTGGCCTAAAGGAAATGCACTGAGTGGAGCAGACATCGGTTAGTTTGACATACCCCATAACTATGAGTGTCCGAATACATTTTTTTCTATTGTTTTAGGATTTTCAAATCTTAAAGACTTTTTTGTCACATGTTGTGCTTAAAGTATTCCTGGTCAAAGAATTCTGTCCAGTTGGGGTTCAGCAGTTGAGTTGAAGAGCCGATTATTAAATCATAATGTCATAATTTAACAATTAAACCAGTCAAAATAAAGTATTACCAAAAAATGAAATACTTTATTTGTTTACATGCATGCCATGTGATCATTAACTTCCTTCAGAGAACTGTGCAGTTTGGGTCAGATGCTTTTTTGTTTTATTAATTAATTTATTCACCAAGGATGCATTAAATAAAACAAAAGTGACAGTAAAGACCTTCACATTTTCAGAAATGATATTGCAATTAAATACTAATAGATTCTGATTCTTGAAAATCAAAAAATGATCCAGTATTCAATCTTGATAATAATAACAAAATTTTTTGAGTAGAAAATCTGCATATTAGAATGATTTCTGAAGGATCATGTGACACTGAAGACTGGAAATTAAACTTTTCATTACAGGAATAATTTACATTTCAAAATATATTACAATATAACCAATTATTTTAAGTTGTAATAAGATTTCACAATATTCCTGTTTCAACAGTGGTATTGATCAAATAAATGCAGCCTTGATGAGACTTCTTTCAAAAACATTAATTATTACTGCTCTCAAATGTTTGCAGTAATTTAATACAGTGATATTCAGACATTTTTAAATGTCCACATCATGTTGGTGTCACTGTATATGTGTTCAAAGCATCTTCTTGTCTGTGTGTTTCAGGCGAGTGCAGCAACAGTGTGTGTGAGAAGGTCACCTGTGCTAATGGAGGAATCTGCTTTGCCAACCGCGCCGACGGCTTCATCTGCTTGTGTCCTCTGGGCTATAAGGGCTTCCTCTGTGAGGAGAGTGAGTCACACACGCTGGCGTTGGCTGGTGTTCACAGACAGACAGACACACACACACACACTGGTTGCATGTTTTTTGGGGGAAATCCCATAGGCATTATGCTTTCTTATACTGTACAAAAAGTACTTTCTATTCCCTAACCCTATACCTAAATCTACCCCTCACACAAAACCTTCTGCAGTTTTAGATTTTCAAAATAAATTTGGACACTTAATTGCATGTTATTGACAATTAACTCAAAAAGTGTTTTTATTTAAATTTATACTTTATATTTGTTCTGCCGGACTCAAAGGGAAATATTTTGAAGAAAGTTTGTAACCAGGCTGTTTTGGGTCACCATCGACTTCCATAGTATTTTTTTTCCTACTATGGAAGTCAATGGTGACCCACAACAGTCTCGGAACTCTGCTTCCGTACCATGGCTGCAGCAGGTGCAATGATATTACGCAGCACCTGAAAATAATCCCCAGCATCCCCAGTTGCTTCACAATATCACTGTGCCTGCTGCAGCTATTTATTACGCCAGAATGAGAGTATAGTTGAGAGCAACTTTTCATTTTCCATCAGTCTTAGTACATGATATAGAAGAGCCTTTTAAACAGTTAAACAGTTTTAAACAGGAAAAATATTGAAACTCTTTGGTCATTTTTGAGTGTGATGCTAACGGTCTAATCAGATTCAATGATCTATGCTAAGCTAAAAGTGCTGCCGCCAGACCCAGAAATTGGCAGAATGTTCCTTTAATTAACACCTCTCGTTTTAGGTTTCCTGTTGTCTCTACCCCAGTTTAACGAGAGCATGTATTCATACGCCAGCGCCCCCTGGCCTCAGCCCTCCCACAACTACCTGTCTTTCATGGAGTTTGAGATGACCTTCCAGCCATCCAATCCCGACGGCACGCTGCTCTACACCGATGATGCAGCCAGTCGTGACTTCCTGTCAATCAGCCTGGTGGCAGGATATGTGGAGTTTCGCTTCGACTGTGGCTCAGGAGCTACAGTGATCAGGTGGAGTGTGAAGTGAAGTGCCAAACCTTTGAGCTTCTTTCCATTTTGGTAGATGACTTTAAATCAGCTGTTAAATATCCTTTAAAGACCAGGAATAATATCATTGCCTCTGTTGTCAGGAGTGGAGAGGCCATCTCTATGGATGTGTGGCACGAGTTGCGTGTCTCTCGTACGGCAAAAAATGGCATTTTGCAGGTAGACAACCAGAGACCAGTGGAAGGCATGGCAGAGGTGAACAGTCTCTTATTATTTTAAAACATTTACACTACTGTACAAAAGTTGGGGTCTTTAAATATTTTGGAATATTTTATACTCACCAAGGCTACATTTATTTGATCATAAATGCCATGAAAACTGAATTTTGTGAAATATTATTGCAATTTAAAACTATGTTGTTGTTGTTTTTTTTTATTGAAATATATTTTAAAATGTAATTTATTCCTGTGATACAAAGCTGAATTTTCAGCATCATTACTCCAGTCTTCGGTGTCACATGATCCTTCAGAAATCATTCTAATTTGCTGCTCAGAAACATTTTTATTTATTTTGTTTAGAAAGTTGAACATTAGTAAATGAAATAAAGAGTGAATTTGCAAAAACAGATAACTCAGTTTTTAACAATTTTCAGTAATCACGTTTTGTTTATTGTGCATTCCAGTTAATCTCAATCAAACTGCAGCTGGGTTATTTTAACTAGGTTAAAAAACAAACAAACAAACAAACAAAACTGCTAACATAATAAAACACAATAAAAACATAATAACAATGAAAAAAAAAAAACCCTGAGTTGTCTGTTTTTTTTCAAATAAACTTTAAATATTCTGAATCTTTTACTTAATTTCATTATTTTTTTCAGTCCTCATAATTTCCTTTAACGGCAGGGAATATAGGATTAATATAGGCTTTAGAACATCAGAAATAAATGTATAATACAAGGGATCTGTATGCTTTCTTATTATTAATGTATATAGTGTATTGTGTAACAACCACAACAACAATAATAATCTCTGTCTCTCTTTCATTCTCTCTCAGGGTGCATTTACACAGATAAAGTGTAGTTCTCCTCTCTATATTGGAGGAGTCCCTAATTATGACATTACTAAGACGAGCGCTGGCGTCCTGAGACCCTTCAGTGGAACTGTGCAGAAGGTACTAGATCTGTTGGAACTACAGATGCCCAGTGAATCCTGACAACCACATAGCAGCATTAACAAATAATCATGATTATTAAATACAATATGAGATTGAAGATGCTTCAGTGTTGTTCAATGATGCAGTTGAATTTCATGCTGCAACACCTGACAGTTTGCTATTGCTGCGCTTAACCCACATGCAGATTTAATGTTTGTAGTATTATCATTTTCATTCTTTCCTCCTGACCCAGATCACTCTGAATGACCGCACGATAGAGCTGAATCCCGGACAGGCTTTTGGGGTGAACGTGTTGAACGCAAATCACCCGTGTGTGGAGAACCCGTGTGCTAACGGAGGAACGTGCAGGCCGAAGTGGGATGGATACGACTGTGACTGTGCGCTTGGGTATGATGGGAAACACTGTCAGAAAGGTGAGAAAACAAACAGCTCTAAGGCATTTGTGCTCCTGAAGATCTGCCATCTAGAGTTTAGCTCCAATTTTAATCACACAAACCTGAAGCCGGTATCCATGGATAAGTTTAGAATAGAATCCTTAAATCTATACTTCCCATACAATTATTGCACAATGCATAATGTACAGTATACGAAAAACATACTCGATCCATTAAAAATAGAATATGCATGTGCACAATACAGTATGCTAGTATTTAATTCCAAAATAGGCTATGCCTATTAATTTACTGCCATATACTATTCTTACTATTTCAAGGTATGCAAATTTCCTATATGAATTTATGTTATAGGTTATTGTTAAGTGAAATGTTGCCTTTTATTTAACTAAAATCATTTTTTAAATGATTAAAACTAAAGCAAAAATAAAAATAATTTACAGCTATATAGAAAATAACAAACAAATTTGTATAATTAATATTATAATGATTATTTATAAACTTCATTTATTATTTTATGTCATTTTAATAACAAAGGCACATTGAAAATGACAAAAACCATTTACAAAAAAAATTTAAAAATAAAAGTTAATTAAACTGAAATAAATAAATAAATACATAAAATACTGTATCTCAGAATGAAATGCACAACATTTAATCTTCCATACCTGTTATGACTCCTCTTTTACTAATTATTTGATCGGGTTGTGTTTTTAAATGCAAAATTAGATTGAAATGCAAATAACAATATGAATATTATTGAAAACAATTAGTATTTTGGTTGAAACTACACTCTGCAGGAAGGCAGATCTCCAGGAGTGGGACTGAGGGTTAAGTGAAAACTTTTTTTCTTAGTTTTAGACTGAGATGTCGCTCTGATATTCTTTGCAGACTTCTTCTATAACACTTCAAAATCTTTCTTAAGCTTCTTTTATTCTGTTTTGTGCTCTCACTGTGCAGAATGTGGGAATTATTGCTTAAACAGTAAGTACAAGAGGCAAAATCTCATGTCTGCTCTCTAATAAGAATGGCTTTAGTGTATGTATGATGTGTGCTGCCATCTAGTGAATATAACAGAGCTGTGCACTCTTTGTCTTTTGCTGTATCAGCTGTCACTGAATCTATTGAGATCCCTCAGTTCACTGGACGCAGCTATCTGACATACGACAACAGAGATATCCTCAAAAGGTAGAGTACTTTAGCTTGTACACTCTATAACTGTGCTCAAATCAATAGAGTGATTTAGTTCCTGCACACTTTTCCAGCAGCCTTGGTTCTAGAAGTATTTATTCCATTCATTTTTCTCATATGGATTTTCAAAAAGTCTTTATTTATGCTTTATATGCCATGAGCTAAACCAACCAGCTATGAGGTGAATCATTACATAAAGTTGGATTTTAAGTAAAAAAGTATTTAAAAATCAAACTAAATAAATAACTACTTAACACTTTTAGGAGGAGAATTCCTCTTGAAGGAAAGAACTATAATCCATTGAAGCACTGCAAATGACAATCAGGAGAAAGTGGGTTCCCTGGAAACTCTTTTTGTGTAACTCTCTAATTGGTGGAATTTTGCACAGCATCATGGGTAATGGAGTTTTTTTTTTAGTAGTTTTGTTTTTAATTAAGTAATTTCAAATAATCCAAACATATAGCTTCATCAAAAGTATATACCATTGATTAACAGCCTTGGAGCTCAGAGTAGGTCTGTCTTTATAAGTTAAAAATCTATTTCCCAAAGTAGAAAATGAATGGTTTTACTTCCAGAACCAGCACTCTATGCTTCATATGAAGATTTAGTCTTTTCTGTGTTTACTGTACATGCCAAAATAATGGAGCGTGTCTCTCAGGGTATCAGGTTCCAGAACAAACATGTTCATGCGTTTTAAGAGCACGTCTAAAGACGGTCTTTTACTGTGGCGAGGGGACAGTCCAATGAGAGCCAACAGTGACTATCTGTCTCTGGGCCTTCAAGACGGAGCGCTCATTTTCAGGTATAACAGCATATCCTCTGCATGAGCCTACATGCTTAAAGGCATGAGATTTACATTTATATGTCAGACAACTGATCCTCCTAACATTTCTTATTCTCTTTACAGTTATAATCTTGGTAGCGGAGCTGCCGCTGTCGTCATTAATGGCACATTTAGTGATGGCAAATGGCACAGAGTGAAGGCTGTCAGGTCAGACATTTGCCATCAAATGTCTCTCTTTATCAAAATTTCACGTAATTCATGTTGTTGTTGTTTTTGTCAAAGTGGTTTAAAAGTAAATCCTGCATCAAATGTCAGGTAATTTGCACCATTTAAAACAGCTGTAATTTTCTCTGTTAAACTGTGAACATGTTTTTTTCTCTGTTTGAAGGGACGGACAGTCTGGCAAACTAACTGTTGATGACTATGGATCTAAAACAGGCAGATCTCCTGGAAAGATGAGACAGCTAAACATCAATGGTGACCTTTACATTGGTAAGAATGAACACAATTATTAAGTTAATTGTAATGTGATAAAAATTATGATAATGACAATAGATGTTCATGCAAGATTGTGTATGAAATAAAGTAAGAATAAAAAACACTACCATTTAGTGTTTTTTTTGAGAAATTAATTATTTTATTCAGCAAAAATGCATTAAATTTGACTATAAATCAATTGACTATAAATATTTGCTTTTGCTGTTTATTTTGAATCTTCTTTTCATTACAGAATTCTGAAATAAATCGATTAAAATAAATTCTACATTTTATACAATAAGCAGCATATTTTTCATGAATATTATTGTTCTTGCTGATCCAGCAAATCCAGCTGTGGTGAGCATAAGAGACTTTGATTTTGATTTTGATTTCAAATTCTCCAGGTGGGATGAAGGAGATCGCGTTGCACACTAACAGGCAGTACATGCGAGGTTTAGTGGGATGCATTTCTCATTTCACTCTAGCCACGGACTACCATCTGTCTCTGGTTGATGATGCAGCTGACGGCAAGAACATCAACACCTGCACCAACTGAACACCTCAAAAACACCAGCTACAGATCTCGAACAGAACATCAGTATCTGTGATCCAGAACAACATCATCAAAATAACAACAATATCCAGAACACCAACGTCACTGACCTCAGAGAAGCAACAAAGACATTTGCAGTTGCAGCCAAAATAAATATATGCCCCATTCAGCCCTTCAAAATGATCATAGTTAGTCAACAGTAAGCTGTAATGTAATAAAAGACCCAAACCTACAGCATTCAGATTGGAACATTGTAAATGTGGTGAGATGAGGATGAAAGTGTTTCCCATTATACACCAAATTCCTGCACTAACAGCAAGAGTTTTTGTAATAACAAAATGGTTTTCAAACATGTAGTAAATAAACGTTCATCACAGTAAATAAATGTTACAATATGTCATAAGCGAGCATGCTTATATTTGAAGGCAAGCCAGGCTCAGAGGTTGTTTGTGCATCATGCAACATTTGATCGTTTAAAGCATACTGGACAGATACAACTAAGCATATTTATACGCCAAACTGTATGTTTTCAAATCTACAAGCCCTTTTTTATGGCACTTACTGTATGATTCTGCAACCAGTTCTTGTCCCTAGTCAGATGGATCCTCTTGTATTTTTCTCTTCAAGGGCAAAGATGAGAGGCAAATGTATTTATATAATTATTGTTTTTTTTTTTATACCATTAATTCTGAATCAGTATTTAGACAGAATTTACAGATAAAGATTGGTGTGATGAATAGCTGTCACATAGCGTAGTAAATGTCTTTCTCTTCTGAGGTAATGTTTGCACTCTGAGTTTTTTAGGCTGCTAGTGGTGGAAGGACAAAGTGATGTGATTTTTTTATTTTTTTTTGTATCAGAGGTTTCTCTTTAACATCTCTGCCTCTCTTTTCCTTCTAGCTACAAACTTTTATGAATCCCAAAGACTCTTTTATAGCTACTGTAGCTCTTTATTTATTTTTGTTCATGTAAGTTAATGGATGTCTGCAAAAAAAATGCATCTCTTATTTTTTCTGCCTTGATGTTTTAAAAGCCTATCATTTTGCCATCAAAAATGTGACTTATTGATTTTATTCATTAAATAAAAAGAATGTCAGACACTTACATTTATTTTAAAGCTTTGTAATTACGAACATTTCTCAAAAGCAAGTCAAAACAGGAGATATACCACACGGTTGTAAGTGTGTGTGTGTATATATATATATATATATATATATATGGTTTTGGCTAACGGTGGCATAATAGTTAAAAGGAATAGTTCACCCAAAAATGAAAATGCTGTCATCATTTACTCATCCTCAAGTAGTTCCAGATCTGTATGAATTTCTTTGTTCTGCCGAACACAAAGGAAGATATTTTGTAAAATGTTTGTAACCTGGAATTTTTCCCCCCTAAAAATATCTTCCCTTGTGTTCAGTAGAACAAAGAAATTCATACAGTTTTGGAACTACTTGAGGATGAGTAAATGATGACAGAATTTTTATTGTGTTTTATTGTCTATTTCCTTTAAAGGGATAGTTCACCAAAAAATGAAAATTACCCTGTTTTTTACTCACCTTTGAAGCATCCTAGGTGTATGTGACTTTCTTTTTACAGACGAATCCAATCGGAGTTATAAAAAAAATTGTCCAGACTCCTCCAAGCCTTTGAATGAGTTTAAATGAGTGATAGCTGCTTAAACACTAGATGTCAGCAAAGATTAAGCCCATTCAAAGACTGAGTTATTTTTTGTTATGCCTGTGTCTCAGATCTGCTGTGCTAGAATATGTCTGACTGTATCTTACATCAAATTGTCTGTGGTCACAGTAAATTTTGATGTATTTGGATTCATAACCCTATATTTAAACCCAAATTTTGAGTTGCATTTTTGACCTAAACCCAAATTTTGATATTGGACAGAGAGCATTATTTGGGCTGATAAATGAGCGTTTTCAAACAAGCAAGCCACAAGAGTGCTGTTGTATTAATATCAGTTTTAGGTAATCACGAGTCAGGACACAACTGTTCTTTGATATTCAGTGTGTCTGTATTAATGCCCTAAATACCCTTTTTTCCTTCTTTTCTCTGGTCAGGTTGACACATTTCTCTGCATAAAGCTGACAGAGGATCAGCCCAACAGAGGATCAGCAAGTAATCAAACTATTCATTCCAAAAAAATACATGACAATTCATCTTGGCCCAAAATAAGAGTAATCCCAAGACAACAAAAGCTTAAGATGTGACATGACTCAGATAGCCAAGTTTAAAGCCTCAGTAAATTACACGTTATCTTATTTCACTGGAGAATAGAACACCAGTCATGTGGAGTTAGATAATTTACGAACTCATCATTTATTTCCATGCAAACATAATGCTTTCCAAGAAAATCTGTCTATCCCTGAAGACCCCCCCAAAAAAGAATTGCAATTTAATTGTAAATTGATTACGTAAATGTCAACAGAATTCAAGTGAAAGCTTGTTTTCTGTTCTTTTTTTTTCAGATTTTCTAAATGTTTTTTGTTTGTTTTTTTGCACCTTAGACACTATTTATCTCATTCCTCTATCTGCTTCTGTCTTTTGCATTGGTTGAAATCACATTTGAACCTAACATGTTATTGCTGGCACCATTCGTGCACCATTACAAACATTCTCTCGATTAAACAGACATTTAATTTCATACCATTGTTACATTAATGCACAATGGTACAGAGGGATGATTTATTCAAGACAGGCTAAAGAAGCTTACATCAGCCTTACATGTGCAGCTGTCCTATAGAAATATCAGATGTCAGGATCCCTAAATCTCTCCACTCATCTGAACGAGATTATCTTATCATTATATTGAGTTGAGAATGTTGTGGGTGGTTGCTATGGTATTGCTTTGCAGTTGCTAAGGTAATCTTTGTGGTTGATAGGTAAAAGGTTCTACTTGCAAGTCTCTCAAGTCTCTCTTAACTTTAACATAAATCTGTAGGATGCACACACACACACACTAGCGTTCTTTAACTTTTGGGTCAGTAATTCTTGTGCACCAAGGCTGAATGCATTTACTTGTTCAGAAATACATTAAAAACAGTTACACTGCCTTCCAAAAGTTTGGAAACGCTCCTGGCAAAAGTGTGGTTTTGGATGATATCAGCATAAACCCTTATCATTTTTTGGTGCAAATACTGTACATTAAAGTAACTTGACATTATCATTGAAGACCAGCAATAATAATTTTCATTTTGATTACATAATAATGGCAATATATACATGTCAAAATTGTGCTACTATGGGAGGAACTGGACCGTGATGTCCATAAGTGTTTATAAACAATGTGAATCATCTTTGGGCAATCCTTCAGGAGGCTTGGAGTAATATATCAAGTCAATGTTTGAATAAACTGAGAGCTCGGATGCACAGATTATGCAGAGCTGTAATAGCTGCTAATAATGGATATTTTGATGAATACAAACATTTAAGTATTTTCTATGTATAAACTGTTTATGTAAAAAAATACGTTTTCATAGTTATTGTTATGCCTTATCATTGCAAAATTGTCACAAATGAAAAAGGATTCACTCATGCCAATGTTGTCCAAAACCCCACTTTTCTAGAGCGTTTCCAAACTTTTGGAGGGCAGTGTGTATTGTGAAATATTATTACAATGTCATTTTTATTATTACATTGTAATATTAAAATGTAAAGCCGAATTTTCAGCATCGTTACTCCACTCTTCAGTGTCACATGATCCTTCTGAATTCATTCTAATCTTCGATGAATAAACAGTTCACAAGAGCAGCATTTATTAGAAATAGAATTTTTGTTAAACGTTGTAGGTGTCTTTACAGTCACTTTTGATCAATTTAGTGCATCCTTACTGAATAAAAGTATTAATTTCTTTACAACAAAATCGCACTGACCCCAAACTTTTGAATGGTGCACATTGATCTCCATTAATCAAGAACCTTTATTTCTAAATGATGTAAATTATGCTCCTGCAGATCTCAGATTAGGAGCCAGAACCTCTTATGTTCAAGGTTAGTTAGATTGATTCCTTGATCTATAACGTAATCTGCTGGAGGCTGGTGTGTTTCTGTGAGCATGCTTGTCATATAGGCTGAATTAGAGTAATGCTGTTATTGTCAGTGAGGTTTTAGCTAAGATGTAGGATTATGGAGAGAGATATAATCCCACATCTTTCAATCCCACAGTGGCCATTGACTGCCGTGGAGAGAACAGAAGCGATGCCTGGATTACGATGCTAAAGCGATGAGAGAACAGGCGGACAGACACACAAGGTCTCTTAGGACGAACCATTAAGCTTTTTATTCACTGGCTACTGTAGGATAAAACAGGGTGGTGACAGTCGAAAGTGTGTTTTTTCGCTAATGTTATACTAAAGCTTTGTATTTGTCAAATGTGCAACAGCAGAACTTGAATGAACTCTTGAATGTAGAAGTTATACGGATACTTTTTCCCTACTTTTTTATGAATTTGATATACTTTACACATACTGTTTTTGCCTACTGTATATTAAGAAATTAAACGATTTTGTATGCAGCAATACGCTAGAATGCTTAGAGCTTACTTCATTAATGGTTGATAAGTACATTCAAATCACTAATGCTAAGTTTAAGTACACTAAAAGTGATATTAATCACAGTGAATGAATCAAAAGCTACACAGAGGACAGTGAATTGTTTTTGCCAACACAGACTCATGGCATTTTACAATTTGGCAAATTAGCGACTAAATAAAGTTTATTTGAGTTTTTATGTTTTAAAACAATCTGCCCCACCGACAGTTAGGTTAAGCAGTGGACCTTCTTGCTTGCTAAACAAAATAATATTTTTGTACAAATGTGACCCTGGAGCACATAACCAGTTATATTTGTGCAATATAACAATACATTGCATGGGTCAAAATGATCAATTTTTCTTTTATGCCAAAAATCATTAGGATTTTAATTAAGATCATGTTCCATGAAGATATTTTGAAGATTTCCTACATGTGAAAAAGGTTTGAATTCCATGGTTTTCTGTATCAGGAGATAGTAAAAACTTATCTGGTCCTTCGAAAGTAAATTTGGAAATAAAGCCTCAGATGAACAATACCACATGACATATCACTCAGTGTCATTATTTGATTAACAAAAAGAAAGCCAGGATAAAAAAGCCACGTGTAACAAAGTTAGGACATCCTATGATTTAATTGCTTGTAGATCCACTTTCAGCAGCAATAACTTGAAGTAATAATTTTCTGCATGACTTCATCAGTCTGTCACATCATTCTGGAGGAATTTTGGCCCGCTTTTCTTTACAATGTTGCTCCAGTGTATTGAGGTTTGTGGGTATTTGTTTATACACAGCTCTCGCCACATGATTTCAGTCACGATGAGGTATGTACTATGACTGGAGTATCGCAGAACCTTGATTCATTTCTCTTCAGCCATTCTGTTGTAGATTTGCTGGTGTGCTCGGGATCATTGTCCTGTTGCATCACCCAATCCTGGTCAAGCTGTAGCTGACAGATTTCTTCACACTTGACTCTAGAATACTTTGAGACTTCCTGGTTGACCCAATGACTGTGAGGTGCCCAGGCTACACAACAAGCCCAAAATCATCATTCCTTCACCAGCATGTGTGACTTTTGGGGTGTTTGTGCTGATTTACCTGTTAGGTTTCACCAAATGTGCTGCTGTGCATTATGGCCAAACATCTCCACTTTGGTCTGTTCAAAGGTCATTGTTCTATATGACTTATGGTTTGTTCAGATGCAACTTTGAAGAGAATTGGAGAATTGGTATCTGATTTGAACGTCTTCCACTTGATGATCCTCACTGTAGAATGATGGACTTCAGGTTGTTTGGAAATGGCCGTATTACTCTTCCCAGATTGATGACAGCAACAACTGCTTCTCTAAGATAATTGTCTTACCTCCTTGGCATTGTGTTAACACAACCTGTAGAATCCAGACCAGCAAACCTCCAAAACTTCTGCTTTTACAGAGGTGTTCACTCATGATCAGTTAATCAAAGGTATTTGATTAGCAGTGCCTGACTGCTACATACCCTCTTAATTCTTATGTTTAAAATTGGGTAAATTCACCCCAAAAAGAAAATTTTGTCAGTAATTACTTACCTCTATGTTGTTTCAGACCCATAAAAGCTTAGTTCATCTTTGGAATACAGTTTAAGATATTTTTGTTGAAATCTGGGAGGCTTGTGACTGTCCCATTGACTGTCAAACAATTACCACTGTCAAGGTGCAGAAAAGTATGAAAGACATCTGCCATCAGCGGTTTAACCGTAATATTATGAAGCTACGAGAATACTTTTGTACGGAAAGAAAAAAATAATAAAAAGGCTTTATTCAACGATTGGTTACGTAACATCACCGTAGCGCCATTTTGGACAGCATCCGGTGGACTTACATTACGTACGCAGCTCTGTGTTAGATGCAATGGAAAGATACACTGTTTGCACAAATCAAAGCGTAAATACAAGACGTATCTTTCCATTGTGTCTAATAATGTGCGCAGAAATCTTGTACATGTATTTACGTTTTGATTATAACAAATTATATCACACAAATTCATATGTTTTCTCATGAGACCAGGTTAGATTTTAAAGTTTCAGATATGGATGAAAGACAGAAGCCTGTTCAGAAACGTATTGTGGATTGTAATAATACATTTTATTTAAAGACGCCTTTTATGGCACTCAAGGACACCTTACAATAAAACAACTTCATTAGTTAAAAAAGCAAAGAACTGACAAAAACAATATAACAAACGACATAAAATCACATAAAAGCCTGCCTAAACATACATGTTTTTAGATGAGATTTAAAAACTGGGAGACTTGAACTGTTGTGAACCTCAACAGGAAGTCCGTTCCACAAAAAAGGTGCCGCATAACCAAAAGCTCACAGGATTGCAGTGTTGTTAACTAAATCTATTGAAAATCATTTACTGAGATTGAAATAAAGTATATTAGATAGAAAAGTAAACTTAGGAAACTGAAAATTAAAAACTTGAATGAATTAAAGCTAGGAATATTTAAAAATTAGCAAAGCTTTGTATTTGTCAAATAAAATAGTTAAGCTTGCTATTGAAATAATATTGTACATTTATTTGTTTGGATTATTTATAGATTTTTAAGCGGTGAAAACAGAAGCCTATTTACAAGATTGCATTGTTCTTATTGTTAACTGAAACTAAAACTTTTTTTTTTATAACTGAAATGAATAAAAATTAGAAATACTGCCTTGGCAGCTAACTAAATACGTTTCTAATCAAAAGCTAAATGGAAATAAAAATAAATAAATAAAAATAACTAAAGCACACAACAAAATTATAGAAATGTAAAATAAAAATGTAAAACATTAGTAAATACTGTAATAGTATGCTAAAATAGCACTGGTGGATTGTGTATGTACATATGTACGTATGGCTGTGTTCAGGTTTCTCTGTGACATTTCTGAAGAAGTCTGAAGAAAAATTCCTGGTGATTCCTTGAGCTCAGAGAAGCTTGAATCATTAAGGCTGTACAGGTTCAAACCCTCTCTCTCTCTCTCATTCACAATCTCTCTCTGACCCTAACATCCATTACAGACCTGATGAATACATCAGTGATGAGAGACGGAAAGCACTGTAATCTATCTGACACATACTCTCATTTCAATTCATCTTTCATCTTATTTCTTTTAGTCTCGTGTGTTTTCTCTCCTTCTAGTCATGTTCAGAGAGGACAGAATGTGAAAAACCCACCAAATGATAATATTCAGACAAGCAATGGTGCTCATTTCTGATGAGCGTGGGATGGCTCTGAAGACACAGAAAAGCTGGGGTGGGACAGAAGCTGGAGCAAGGGCTGGGTCATGTGACGTGACAAGTAGGTCGCAGTGTGTCCGTCTGTTGCTGTTACTGATAGCGTTTAACTAAACTCTCTTACTCAGCAGAGACAGACTGAGAGGAAGCAATGCAGGAAGCAGAAGACAGAGACAATGACTGAGTCTGCGCTCAAAAGCTGTTCTTCACTGTTTGTAGCTGTATCTTTAGTTTGGTGATGGAGCCTCAACGGCAGATCTACAAAAGACTGGACATCCCCGATCATGTGCATTACATCATCGCCTTCCTCATCCTCATCATCGGCACTTTAGGAGTCACAGGCAACGCTTTGGTCATGTTTGCCTTCTACAGGTATGAATGCTTTGTTGTTTGTTGAGTTGAAGAACTTAAAGCAATCTCTTAGCTCATCTTAGAAAGTTTGGTCTTTTATTAGTTACCACTTTAGGATGCAGTTAATTAATTGTCAAACATTAAATAAATAAATACTTAATAGATTAGGGAATGTGCATGAATTCTGCTGAACATGATTGAACTTTGATTCATACACTTTCATGAAACTGTATATGGTGTAAGATATAATTAGATAAACATTTATTGTAAAGTTGTTCACAGTTTTAATAACCTTTTGGCTATTCTTGTAAGTGCATTATAATTATGAAAGAATTTGTTTGATTTTGAGTAGATAGTTGATACGTCAATGCCAAAAAATATTTAATGTCACTTATACCTTGATATATGGATGTTCATTAAGTATTGATCTGATATGCATTGATAGATAGAAATGCATTGTTAAAATTTTGATTCAATTAATTAGAATTAATGATATAATGTAAAATAAATAAAGATTATATATATATATATATATATATATATATATATATAAAAATAAAATAATTTTTCACATAATATATTAAATAATATTTAATGAAATAATCTTATGAACATTATCCAGTATTATCTCCTTGTTATACCTATTTGTATTTTGTTGTGGTAGATATTCTTTCATTTATTTAGATATTTGAAATAACCTTTTTAAAATAGTGCACTGTCAGTATGCATTTTGTTATCATTATAAAACAATGTCAAATGAAGTCTTAAAGAGTTTAGCTGTCTGTTTCTGACAGATCATCTCTCAGCTGTTGGATAATCCTTCCAAGTCTGTGATTGACATTAATTGTTTTAGTAAATTGGGGCAGTGTGGTAAAACTAGAGCAGGCAGTAAAATACTAGTAAAAAGCTTCTCTTTTCTTTTTTACTACCCCCATTTGCTCAGATTAAAGTTACTCACGCAAAACACCCTGCAGGTCACTAATCCTCATTTTCCATAATTGTTTTTTTTTCCCCTTTGTATTCAAAATAGGCCATTGTTAAGGCAGGGAAATTGGGAATGTTGTGAATGAGGTATAAATAACAAGGTTGATTAATTTCCGTAAATAGGTGCAATTATTGAAATCATGGGCTTCTATTGACTGCTATTCCAGGAATGCTGGGAATCCCTAGAACTGCAGTGCATCGATGGAAAGAACTGCAATGATCTGTTGGATGTCAGCTTTACCAAATAACTCTCATTTACATCTCATCTTCTTTATATCTACAATGAAAGGTTTTGGCAGCAAAGATATGCTTTTTGTCAAAAAGGATAGTTATAGAATATTTCCATAAAAAAATTAAACGCCGGAATTGCCTTTTTATTTGTTATTCTGTGGTGCAAAAAAAAAAAAAAGACAGAATTGTGAAATACAGAGGCAAAATACATACTTGCACAGCTATGATCAGCTGTTTCTCCATCTCGGCTGGGCTTTCAATGTTGTTACGGGAAAGGATGAAGTTGATTGGTTGGTATTGCACTATAATAAAAAGACTGAAAATGTGAAGTTGCACTTCAGTTTGTGTAAAATTGCTATACATAAAGTAAATAAAATATAAATAAAGTAAATTTAAAAAATAAGTTAATAAATAAAATAAAAATAATTTGATCCTACAGCTCCAAACTCTGTCCTAGAGAGCTGGTGTCTTGCAGAGTTTAGCTCCAACCCTAATAAAACACACTTGAACCATAATCAAGCTCTTACTAGACACACTAGAAACCTCCAGGTGTGTTAAGGCCAGTTGGAAATAAACTTTGTAGGGCATTGGCCCTCCAGGAGGCCCCTGTTACCTTGCACATGCTATTTGATTATTACAAATAATAATGCAAAATAATTTTCTTAGAATAGGAGACATGCTGTCTCTCACATCACATACATTATCAATAGTTAAGTATGTGGTCTTAAAGAGGATCCTTTTTTTGTTCTCTTATTTGGACTCGTTTTTGACTTGGACTCGAAAATTATGAACTTGACTTGGACTCGAACCTCTTTGGACTCTGTCTTGACTCGGTCTCGACTAGTCCTGGGGCCAGTTGCAAAAACTTAGCCTCCATGTTAAGACAGTGTTTTAAGAGCTAGTCTGACCAACTAGCGGTTAGCCAAGAGTAATCTGTCGTATTTTTTGGATTCAACTAATCTAATATACATTTTTATGTAACTGAATTTAAAAAAAACTGTGACTGTTAATTTTAGCTGAATAACTTTTAAGACCAGTCTTAACCTTTTATGCAAAAAAATATTTTCAGCCACTGGTCTTGGACTTGTCTTGGACTCGACAAAGCTGGACTTGACTACCCTGGTTATGAAAGGTTCATACTTTGGTTTTGGGAGTCTGTATGCAAGGTTAAAAAACATTTCGTTTTCTTATAATATACATTTATTTTTACCTTATTTGTTCAACGACTCCCAAACGATTCATTTCACAATTAATTTTTTTTTTTAATCTCCAGTGATTGGACGATTTCAATTGTGTTTTTTGAATAAATTTTCATTTTCATTTAGACCAATGCGAAAAGACCAACAAGTGGACGGCAATATGCTAATGCTTCATGTTGACGTCAACATGAAATGGCTTGGGATTCATTTTAAAAATGACTTGTTTCAATGATTCAGAATAGACTCTTTCTTTTGAGAGACAATAACTTTATACACGCTGCACTTCCAGATTTAAAACTTTGCAGGATGTTTTCATTCACTTAGAGCTCTTACACACTGCATGAAATCTCATTTTCAAAAATCCATAATAGGGGCCTGAAAATATTTTTTTACTGGTAACAGTTTCAGTTCACATTGACTCCCATTGTACTTTTTGTCAGTGGGAATCAATCAGAAACTAAACTGTTTGGTTAGCAATTGTTTGGTTATTTTTCACATAAGTAGAACCAACACCTGAAATGCATTGTTCTTTCTGTTAACAATGGAATAAATATAAATTAATCTTAATATTTTTTGTGCAGTAATAAAAAGTTGCGGAACCTGCCAAATTATTTCATAGTGAACCTGGCGGTCAGTGATTTCCTCATGGCCATCACACAGTCTCCAATGTTCTTCATCAACTGCCTGTTTAAGGAGTGGATGTTTGGGGAGCTGGGTAATGTTATCTCTTTACAGAAATGTTTACGATTTTAAAAAACATAAAATAAATAATAACATACTAAGACTTTTATTATTATTCTATCAAAAATGTAACTCATGTCCTGTCTTAAGTGTATGTTATACAGACCACATTCTCTATATATTTTCTTTGCGCATTCAGGATGTAAAATATATGCATTCTGTGGTGCGTTGTTTGGCATCACCTCGATGATAAACCTGCTGGCCATCTCTATCGATCGATACCTTGTCATCACCAAACCGTTGCAGGCTATCCAGTTGAATTCCAAGCGCAGAACCTCTCTGGCCATCCTGTGTATCTGGATCTATTCGCTGGCCTGGAGTCTGGCACCTCTGATTGGCTGGAGTAAGATTTCATTGTTCTTGTTGGAGCCATTCATTGTAAAGGTTTTACATGCCACTGGGTGGCACTGTGATACAGTATAATGGTAGCACCGGTGTAAGAGTCACGTGTGCTTGCTGTGTCGTCAAGTATGAACTTTTATGTTTTTTTTCTCAGATATCTTGCAATTGCAAATTATTCATTGCTAGATGTAAACTCAAAAGTCATCATTTACTCACCCTGTATGATTTTTTTTTTTCTTTTGTTAAACATACAAGATATATGAAGAATATACAGTTGGTAACAGTTGTCTCCATAGACTAATAGGGCCAGCAACTGTTTAGTTATCATATTGTTTAACTTCTTTTGTGTTTAGCAGAATAAAGTAACTGTAGCAACCAGAGTAAATAGTGACAACATTTTCAATTTCTGGTAAACGGTCCCTTTAAGATGTGACTTTAGCTTGAAACATCCAATGTGTCTTTTAATGCTCCTGCAGGTTCCTACATCCCTGAAGGTCTGATGACATCCTGCACTTGGGACTATGTCTCACCGTCTCCCACCAACAAGAGTTACACCATGATGCTGTGCTGTTTTGTCTTCTTCATCCCTCTGGCCATCATCCTCCACTGTTACCTCTTCATGTTCCTTTCCGTACGAAAGGCCAGCAGGTCTGAGCTCCTCGAGGCTTCTTCAAATTGAAGAGTGTTCATTGAAAAGCATGACTGCATGAATGATGCGTGTGTGTGTGTTTAGAGATCTAGAGCGGCTGAGCTCTCAGAAGTCCAGCTTTGTGAAGCACCAGTCCATGAGGAGTGAATGGAAACTGGCTAAAATAGCAGCTGTGGTCATAGTGGTGTATGTGCTGTCCTGGTCTCCCTATGCGTGCGTCACCCTCATCGCCTGGGCAGGGTAAGCGCTGAGCATATGCACATTTACAGAAATTTGTATTTATACATTTCTGAGGACTTCATATTCACGTGGTCTTTATATAAATTTTGGAAGCATCACTAAACCTATTGCTCATGGGATTATTCCCTAACCCCTAGGATGTAGTTTGTGCTGCATGCATGAATGATACTCTACTGTAGAACGTCGGAAAGTTTTTTTAAGAAATTAATGTTTTTATTCAGCAAGGTTGCGTTAAATTGATTGAAAGTAACATTTGTATTTCTACAAAGGATTTCTGTTGTAAACAAATGCTGCACTTTTGAACTTTCTGTTCATCAAAGAGTCACAAGAAAAAAATGTATTACAGTTTTCTCCAAATTATTAAGCAGCACACAGCTGTCGTCAGTATTCAGAAATGTATTTCATGCAACCTATTACCACAACTTAAAGGCAGGGTAAGCGATTTTTGGAAGCCAATGTTTATATTTGAAATCACCCAAACAAACACACCCCTACCCCAAAAGGGTCTTGCCCCTATTTTTATAGCTCTGGCGCACACATATATGGCCTTTGCAACCCAGGCAACTATTAGTTCTGTGAAACAAAGCAGAACCAATGTTACACTGTGCCAACACCATAGATATACAGTAGGTACGGAAAGTATTCAGACCCCCTTAAATTTTTCACTCTTTGTTATATTGCAGCCATTTGCTAAAA
>JAUMHE010000048.1:24474696-24487847 GCA_032359235.1 Enteromius mattozi
CAGAATGTTGTTTAGTGATATTTGGTTTCTAGACTGTTATGGGTGGTTGCTAGGGTGTTGCTGTGTGGTGGTTAAGGTTTTCAGAATGTTGTTTAAGAGTATACTGTTTCTAGAATGGTGTGAGTGGTTGCTAGGATGTTACTGTGTGGTTGCTTAGGTGTTTAGAATATTTTTGTTAACAGTAAACAGTTTCTAGAATGGTGTGAGTGGTTGCTAGGATGTTACTATGTGGTTGCTTAGGTGTTTAGAATATTTTTGTTAACAGTAAACAGTTTCTAGAATGTTGTGGGTGGTTGCTAGGGTGTTACTGTGTGGTTGCTTAGGTGTTTAGAATATTTTTGTTAACAGTAAACAGTTTCTAGAATGTTGTGGGTGGTTGTTAAGATGTTACTGCCTGGTTGCTAAGGTTTTCAGAATGTTGTTTTAACGGAGTACAGTTTTTAGAATGTTATGAGTGGTTGTTAGGACATTATTGTGTGGTGGCGAAGGCGTTCAGGATGTTTTTAATGGTATATGGTTTCTAGAATGTTTTGAGTGGTTGCTAGGGTGTTACTGTGTGGTCGCTAAGGTGTTCAGAATGTTTTTTGTTAATGTTATATGGTTTCTAGAATGTTTTAAATGCTACGGCATTACTGTGTGGTCGCTAAGGTATTCAGAATGTTTTTATTAACAGTATGTGATTGCTATGGTTGATGGTTTGATGTTGTGTGTGGTTGTTGGGGTGTTGCTAGGGTGCATGGGTAAATTGCTTACTGACCCCCCTAGAAAAAACTTTTATGTGTGAGATTATTTTAGGACTGTATCATGGTAGTTATTTTTACCTACAACTAAAACTTCTTGTTGAAAGAAATGAAATATACAAACACAGAAAAGTACATGTACAGGTATCTGTTTGGTCCATTTAATGCCCCTTGTGAGCAAACATGTAATGAAGATTTCTCTGCTCCCACTGAAACCTGATATAATCGTTTGGCTGAATTATTAATCACATGGCGTTCACGTACAAACTATACCTCTTCTCCTGATCATGTCAGCAGATTGTGCTTCCAGTCTCACCTATAAATCTGCCCCAAACCGCCCGCAAGATTCCACACGTGAACGTGAGACGAGCAGGAAACAAACTCAACCATTCATTCAGCTATTTATGTTGTTTGATCACACAGTGCTCTGGAGTACTTGATTGATTGGTCATTCAGTGGTCAAAACCGTTGAAACATTTATAGATGATGCATTTTCTTTTTAAAATGTTGTTAAAAAAAAAGAAACCCCTAATGCTCAAAAGGCTTATTTTGGTCAAACATACATTAAAACAATAATATTGTGAAATATTTTTACAATTTAAAATTACTATATTCTATTTGAATATATTTGAAAATGTAATTTATTGCTGTGATCAAAGCTGAATTTTCAGCATCATTACTCCAGTCTTCAGTGTCACATGATCCTTCAGAAATCATTCTAATATGCCGATTTGCTGTTTAAGGAATATTTATTTTTATCAGTGTTGAAAACTGTTGAGTTTCTTAATACTTTTGTAAAAACCTTGTAGAACATTTGAATAAAAGTATTCACTTCTAATTTATTTTATTTAAATTTTATATACTTGAATATTTGAACAATAACTTCTCTTTAAAACTAGAACAAATGGTTTAGTATTTAAATTTGAAAAAACAACAACAAAAAATCAACCTAGGGTACGGAAACACCCATTTTTTTATATTGTTGTTGCACCAGAAACAAACTCGAGCATTCATTACAATCCAAGACTGAATGAAATGCCCCTCTGTCTGACTTTTCGAACACACGGCTTAATTATTTGCCCAGATCTGTTCAGTGTAACGTGATGAAGCAAATGGTATCTGTCTCACACACTTCATCTGAATATTACCGCACTCATTCTCTCAGCAATGATGTTTCTTGACAGTTTTGGCCGGTCTGTATATACAGGCTGTGTCCTGCTTGGAGTATTGATTGCGACAACACTTGCGCCGTACCTCAGACACACATAAGGTGTTTTATGAGTATTCACAGCTAGTTTATGTATGTTTAGATTAAATTTAATGAACGCACCTAGTTTAGCTGAACGGGGTGGCGTGTCTCTGAGGGACGTTTGTGAAGTTGAATAGACCTTCTGTTCACTGTTCACCTAGCAGCCGTGCAACACCTTCAGAAACAGTAAAACCACTGATGCTGGAGTGGCAGACCATCTGTATGCGGTATGGCTTCACGGTTATGCTGTGTAAAATCACCACCTGTTGTATTTCAGGTTTACATGCGCTGTGGTGGGATGGGGAAACTAAATGCATTCGTGAAGAAAACAGAAAACAGATTTTACAGTACATCTACTATTGTATTTCTTTTAAAATACTTCTATGCTGAATGGAAGGAAGCAGTGCCCAGTGACAATTTTAAAGGCACAGTTCACCCAAAAATTAAAACTGGATAAAAAAGTGCTCCAAGATGTAGATTTTGTGTACAGGTTTGGAGAAATTTAGCAGTCTTTCACTTGCTCAGCAATGCATCCTCTGCAGTGAATGGGTGCCGTCAGAATGAGAGTCCAAACATCGGATAAAAACATCACAATAATCCACGAGTAATCCACACCACTCCAGTCCATCATGTTTTGTGAAGTGAAAAGCTGTGTGTTTGTAAGCAACAAATAAATCCATAATTAAGACATGTTTAACTTTACACTACTGCTTCTGGCCAAAATACAAGTTCTTGCTCTATAATAAGAATTCCTCCAGTAAAAAAGTCCATCCCCTGTTTTCCTCACACATTAAAATTCCACCAACAAGTTAGTTTAAAACTATTGTGCACTTGCTTGTAAAAATGTGTTCGATCTGTTCATATTTGTGTCCTGATTCAAACCAGATGACTTTTACTCTGGAGAAACAAATATTGTGAATAGAGGACTTGCATTTTCCCAGAAAGCAATGGTATGAAGATAAAAGCATCTTAATGATGGATTTATTTTTATAAACACACAGTTTTTCACTTCACAAGACATTGTGATGTACTAATATATATAGATGGACTGGAGAGGTGTGGATTACTTGTGATGTTTTCATCAGCTGTTGGGACTCTCATTCTGACGACCCATTCACTGTAGAGGATCCATTGCTAAGCAAGTGATTTACATTTCTCCAAATCTGGTCTGATGAAGAAACGATCTCACCTACATCTCAGATGTTGTGAGGGAGACTACATTTTCAGGAATTTTAATTTTTTATTTTTGAGCTATTCCGAGAATTTTTGTTCTGTTATATAACTACGTTTTCTTTTTTGCAAGCATAGTTTGGCATTAAGTGTCAATTGTCCCTTGAAAACATTTGCCACTTGTGCTGCTCTAACCAGCACTGAAACCAGCAACTCTCTAATTATTGGTGTGGCGTCTTGACTTTCAAAACCACTGTCACACCACATGAGTAAACAAGTCATGAAAATATTTAGCACCAGTTTCAGGCCCAGCTAAAACACAACTAAATATGTGTTCGCACACATACTGCCGGAGCAACCTGTCATTCAGAACATGCCTGACTTTTTTTACAAAGAGCTCAAAAGAACTAAGCAGATTTTTAATGTTGTCTTTTTCCATGTAATGAAAGCATAGGGCGATAGAAGTCTAAAAATGACCAAAAAAAGTTTTTTTTAGTTTTTTTTTCTTAAGAAATGTATGATTCCATTTAGCAAAGAATGCACTAAATCGAGCAAAATTTTTATGCATCAAAGAATCCTGAAAAGAAAATCAGTTCTAAGAGAAATACTGTATGTACAGTAGCATGACTGTTTTCAACATTAATAATAATAAAAAATGTTCTTGAGCAGCAGTCAGCTAGAATGATTTCTGAAGGATCGTGTGACACTGAAGACTGGAGTAATGATGCTGAAAATTCATCACAGTTACAAATTGCATTTTAAAATATATTACAATAGAACACTGTATTTTTAAATTCTAAGAATATTCACAATTTTACTTTCATTTTTGTTAAATACATGCAAAAGTTGACTCCAAACTTTTAAACAGTATTGTGATGTAGTGACCAGGAGTTATAGTTATAGTAGTAACGTTATCAATTTATTACAAAAAGAGGGCACACGTTCTTTCTCAACTTGATATTTATTTAATATCTTTATATCTTCAGCTCTGAAAATCTGCAAGTCAGTTAAGAAATGTATGAATTTTTATCTTGGCTGCATTTTGTTGTCTTTAAAGACTCCAGAGCTCCAGAGGTCGTCATTGCCCTACGGAGGAATCAGAACGACCTGACCCCGTTCGATAAACATACATACATTTGCATGCAAATTCACACACACACACATGCTTCTTGTTCTTCCATCAGATCTCATATTGGTCCCATTTCCTTTCTTTTGAAACACTCTTCCTGATTTCAGATGTGTTTATTGTGCATAGTGTCCGCTGTTGTCCTCGAGGGCAGCATGCAACTGAACTCAGTCAAAGACCAACAGGCCACATGTTCTCAAGCGCATTAATGAGAGAACACAAGAAGCGTTTACAGTCGGGCACGGCGGCTCAAAAACAACTCCAAAACACGTGTTTGCGAGTTAATTATTTGTTTCCACCTCCAAATTGGCTTTGCCTTAGCTATCCCGAGATTGTGGTTTCGTGAAAAACGGCATCCGCGTTGTCTTTGGGTGCCGTTGTGCTGTAATTGCTCTCAGATGCTCTTTGTGTTTTATTTCTGTTTACTCACCAGTGGAAACAGAAGTTATGACGGGAATCAAAGAATGCGGCGTGCTTTTGTGTTATTGCGGCATTAAACCAGCGATGCTGCATACTTGTACCACATGTTTTCAACCAGGTTTTTGTCTTTTCGCCGCATAAGTGCACAAGAAAGAGCGCTGCTTTCATGCAGGGTTGTGGCAAAACATTGATGAATGAGATGTGGTCTCAGATGTTTACAGCGTCTCGTATAAAAGGCAGCTGAGCATACATGAACGCATATGTCTGCCATCTGCAGGGTTTGTGTTTATATAAGATAATCTTATTAAAGAGGTGGTCATGTGATAATTGAAGAGCTCTTGCATGGTTTGAGACTGTGGTCTGCAGTCGCAGGAGCTTCAGCTCTGCTGTAATGTCACGCTCCACTTGCGCATCAGGCTGGGATTTCAGAGTTATCTTTACTTAAACTCTGTTTGAATTGGCCCGACCGCACTGGCCTCAGGTTCGTAGGGACATCCGCTGTGATTTACGCACCACTTGAACTGTTTATTTTTTTTTTTTCACTAAACGTGAACTTTTGTCTTGACTAGTTTACTGTTGAAAACTCAGCTCTGATTGAAGTGTATCTCTTGTACTGATACTCTGTTATTTTTTCCTAAAGCCTTTACGGTAAAACTTTACTTGAGTTCAAAAGTGCAGCCTATACGTATGTCTCTTTTATTTGAAATCTGATTTGTACGGTACAATAACGATTAAAAGTTTGGGGTCAGTAGGATCTAATTAATGCTTTTATTTAGCAAGGATGCATTATATTGATCAGAAGTGACAGTAAATACATTTATAATCTTAAGAAAGTTGAAAAATATTTTTTTCAACATTTATAGTCATATGAAATGTTTCTTGAGCAGCAAATCAGCATATTAGAAGGATCATGTGACACTGAAGTCAGCTTTGCATGACAGGAATAAATTACATTTGACAGTATAACCAAATGCAAAACACATTTATTTTAAACTGTAATTACATTTCATTACATTTCTTTGCTGCATTTTTGAACAAGACATTTCTTAAAAAAATGTTCTGACCTTAAAATTTTAAACAGTTGTGTATATTGAAATTGCATCAACAAGTTCAGGATTGCCTTACTTCGTACAAATGAGATTCTAAGTATCATTTGAGGTATTTTGTTATTTATATTTACAAGAGCAACCCAATCAATTTGTGGCGTATTTAACAATAAGATAAATATGGCTGTTATCTGTGTGGTTTCAGCTGTTAGATGGAGGAAAGGCTGCTAAAGCAGGAGTGGCTGTGGGAGATCTGGTCCTGTCCATCGACGGCATCAGCACTGACGGCATGAACCACCTCGAGGCTCAGAATAAGATCAAATCCAGCACAGACAAACTCAGCCTCTCCTTACAGAAGTAAGAACATGCATGAACCGCTTTAGTAATGGGCAAAAAGTTATTGATTATGCTAAAAAATGTCAAATACATTTAATACGCAATGATATAGGAAGTACTGTCCAGTATTCAAGTATGTATTCTGAATAGTACAAACATGCAGTCTGTTTCTGTAGGATGTATACTGTGTGGATCATGAAAATTGCCACAGAAATTCTGAATACACAAACAAACTTTGCTTAAAGTGCAGTAAATAGCAATGCATGGAGTACTGTATCCCACAATGCAGTGTGCTTGCCTTGACCTTCAGATGGACTAACAGGGAAGTAGTATTAAATATTAAATTTACATGATCAACACACATTTATTTATTTAGTTATTTATTGTTTTTTTATTAATTTGTTCTTTTATTTTTTATTATGCATCTATTATGTTTTATTCATTTTCAGTGTAATAATTTGTTTTATTTGTGCTTTTATTTATTTATTTGTCATGTGATCATGTGACAACAAAAGAACATTCCATTATACTATTTGAAATATATACAAAATAATGCCTTCTGTTTTTTTTATAATAATAATGCCTTTGTCATTTTTTTTTATTGCGTTCTAACAATACACAAGTACATATAAATTTTCATGTATCAGACACACACGCTTCTCAGTATTTTACATTAATTATGCCTTCTGTTGTTGTTCTTTGTTTTTTAATTCTGAAAAGTAGTAAGAAAGTAGACTTTGACTGTTACTGTTACTGTTACTGTAACGCAATCTTACCTTCACACAAATTTAAGAAGCCTTGACAAATTAAAATCTACCAAGTTTGTTTGTTTGTACAATGCATTGCTTATCTTTGTTTATTTATTCTAATTTGAAAAATAAGGGAACTCTCATAAGTAATGAAGCTAAAACAATCAGACTGCACAAACTCAAGAGATGAACGCAATCATTTTGTGTAAGCACTCACATGCTCATAGAACTAGTGGAGCACAATCGTCCAGAATTTTGACTGGTTCTCTGTGTGTTTGAGAGCAGAATAAGTGTGTTTTGTTTGCATGTGTTTCTCTGTTTGGTCCACTAATGGAAAGTTTTGTCTCACTGTCGAGCCATGGGAATCACGCACGCACATGCTGGCATGTAAGACAGAGACTCGGTTTGCTCAGCGGTGACAGAAAAACACTCACGCATTGGTCTGGTGGAAATGAAAACATCAAGAGAGACTGGCACTGATGGACAGATTTATGAGCTGTGTCAAACACAACAATTATAAGAGAAAATATGCTCAAATGTGTTTTTTTAACGAGAGAGAGATGCAAAGAAACCTTTTTTGGAGGGACGTTTATAAATATATATGTCAGGACCACTGTCGTCGAAAATAATAGACAATTAGCATACAGTTTGGTTTGGCATTATGGTTTTGTTCTGGGCAAAAACTCCCTGCCCATCTATGCGAATCACAAATGAGCAAGGACAGCAGCATTAAGGTAAACTGAACAGAACAAAGCAGATATCATTAATGTACTTAATGATATTTATACATTATTTAATATAAGGAGTCTGATTGAATGAGGAAGATCAGAAAGCCAAGTCCTGACTGTGGCGAAAGGAGGAGTTGGGGATGGAGGAGGGTAACTTGCTCCTGAGCAAGTGAAGAGGCTGCTGAATAATACTCAATAGAGCTCAGGAATGCTGTGAGAGGTGTCATATACATGTGATCAGCTGAGAGTCCAACACTATTCACTTAATTTAGGCTGATTAACAAATCAGAATTCAAATATAATTTGAACTGCATATTAAAAAACATGTTCATACGTTGTGGAATTTGTTCACAATTAACAGATATATACTGATTGATCTGATTTAAATAAATGCATTTTAAAAGTATAATTATTTAAATAGACCAACGCAGATGCCAATGAACTTTTGTAAAAATCTTACAATTTTCTTACTTAATTCATTAAAGGGGCCATATGTCGATGCTAAAAAGAACATTATTTTGTGTATTTGGTGCAATGCAATGTTTATGCTGTTTAAGATGAAAAAAACACGTTATTCTCCACATACCGTAAATTATTGTTGATCCTCTCTACCCCACCTTTCTGAAACATGATGATTTTAAAAAGCTCATCGTTCTGAAAAACGCAGTGTGCTCTGATTGGCCAGCTGTCCAGTGTGTTGTGATTGGCTGAAAACCTCAAGTCGCCCTTTGCCATGTTTGGAAACATACACATATCATATGACCCCTTTAATGAATGACTAACATATGCATCACATAAAGTTTATTAGTTTATGTTAAAACTGTAATCCAAATAAATAGAAATGTATTATTTATTTATTTTGTATGCAATTCAAATACATAACTATTACATTTAGATCTTTTTTTTTGTTTCTTCCGTTGACTTCGTCTGACCCATATTCAGGTTGACGCTGTGTGCAGAGTGTTGTTTTGATATGCAGTGATGGTAAACTAATCACCTTCTCTGTTTTACTGGGGATTAGTATTAATAGAATTACACCAGCATCAGCACCATCTGAAACCAGCAGCGTGTGTGTGTGTGTGAAAGTTAATGACTGAAGTGTGATATGCAAACCTTTTTTATGGTTAATATTTCTCTATGCACGTGGGTTAAAGCAAGGTTATCAGCTCCATTTTGTGCATTGTGGATTTCTGAAATGTGTTGTCTCTAGGGCTAATGGTTAAACCTATTAAAACCATTAGGAAGAAAAAGTCAGCTTTTTTTAACATTTTCATTTGGTTTAAATTGAAGTACTTAAAGGGGTCATATGATGCAATTTTGAATTTCCCTTTCTCTTTGAAGTGTTACAAGCTGTTAGTGTTTCAAAACCAAAGAGATATTCTTTATAAAAGTTATGACTTGTCCACACCCCCCTAAAACGACTTGTTCAAACACGCTCCCACTTTTCTACATCACAGAATGGGTTTATTTTCAAACACCGCCCAAATGTTTATGCAAAGAAAGAAGGCGGAATTATTATTATTGCTGTAGTGTTGCTGCCGGCGCCATGTTCAGGAGACGCTGTGAGCCATTGTGAAAGTTTAAGTTGTATTCACAACAAAATATTAAAGTGTGTTCAGCGCATTTACAGAGGGCTGACTCCTAAAACCTGTACAGCAGTCTATGCTGACTGTGCACAGAGACTATAAAGTGGAGCAATTCTACCTCTGCAAGGACAGTCTGGCGCTTCTGACTCACAACCTTTAAGTAAGTTAAGTTTTCTTATTAAAAAAACAGCTACTTACTATTCAAATGTGAGTTTTGAGCAGTGAAGGGTAGTGCTTGTTTGTCCTTTCTCAGATCACAAATGCAGACATGGTGTTATGTTTACGAGGCACGATGCAACATGACACAGTACTAAGTCATGATAATCAGTAATTATGTCCCCACTGGATGCAAGAAATGCCTGGTTTGTAATGTGTTTTATTGTTTTGGTGTCATAGAGCCGGTACACGGCATCACATTATGGTAAGGGGAGTAACATTTCCATTAGACACGTGTGGTATTCGGCCAATTACAACACACTGGATATCTGGCCAATCAGAGCACATCTCACTTTTTTAGAATAATGAGCTTTGTGCAAATCGACCTGTTTCAGGAGGCGGGGCTTAGAGGAGAAACAATAATGTACAGTGTGTGGAAAATAATGTGTTTTTTGAAACTTAAACCAAATAAACACATTGCTGTCATGAGCCGGGTTTGATTTCATTCTCTCTCTGGTATTTTTCCTGTCTTTACACTTATCTCTCAGCTACTGCTAGTTGCAATCAGCGCGCTCTGCGCGTCTCTCTACACACCTGTTCTCTGTCTCCGCTGATTGGCGTCTCTATTTCTCTCTGGTTTCCCTTGCTGTCTTTGTCTGACGATTAATGTGTCTACCCACTGAGTCTGTGATCGTGTCCTGTCCTATTCGTCTGTATGGTTCGTACGTGTTCTCCCTCGGTATTGTGTTTAGTACTCAGAGCTGCCCGAGTCCGATCACTCTTCAGTCCAGTAAAGAAGGAGGAGAGGCTGTGTTTTACTGTCCAGAGCTTCACCGGAGCGAATCCGTTCCTTTGTTTTGTTTATTTATCAAGGACCTTTTCGTTTATTTTTCCCTGCGCGCTGAGTACGGCAGGTTTCTGTTTAAAGACTGTTTTTGATTTTTGGATCATCTGTTTTTTCCTCTGCACGCAGTGAGCGGCAGCTGTTCTGTTTAAAGGACTTTTTGAATAAAAGACATTTATTATTTACCACCTAGTTATCCTTTGACTGCTTCAGCCCGCACCTGACAGAATCGTCAGACCAAATATCATGCAGTCTAAGGAGGAATCACCGGTGCGTACTGCCGTGAGGATCCAGGGAGTGTTGCTGGGTCGGCAGCAGGTGGAATTGTCCGCTGTTCGTCTTGCCATCGACAGCTTGACAGCTCAGGTCAGAGATCTGTCTTCGCAGCTTCGGAGCCTACGGGCTGGGCCGGCAGAGGATCTCCGAGGGGCTAGAGCCTCTGAGCCTCGCATTAATAATCCTCCGTGTTATTCGGGACAGTCCTCTGAGTGCCGGGCGTTTCTTACACAATGTGAGGTCATCTTCTCCTTACAGCCATCCACTTACGCGGAGGATCGGGCGCGCATTGCCTTTGTGCTGTCTCTTCTGATCGGCAGAGCTTGCGACTGGGCCGTGGCAATCTGGCAGGCTGAGGCTCGTTGCTGTGCCAGCTACACTCTGTTTCGAGAGAAGATGATCAGGACTTTTGAATGCTCCGCGTCGGGTCTGGAGGCTTCCCGTCAGCTCATCTCTCTGCATCAGGGAGGGCGTTCGGTGGTTGACTACGCCATTGAGTTTCGCACCCTCGCGGCTTCGTGCGAGTGGAACGAGCAGGCCCTCACTGCACGCTTTCTTGAGGGTCTTGCGCAGGACCTTAAAGAGGAGATACTCGCCAGGGAGTTGCCGGGACATCTGGAGGACCTCATTGAACTGGCTAACCGTCTGGACCGCTCGCGCCGAGGAGGAGACTTCGCGCTTCTCGGCTTCGTCTTCGGCTTCGCGTGCTGAGGAGCCCATGCAACTGGGGCGTTTTCAGATATCTCCAGAGGAGCGTCAGCGCCGCATACAGGGAGCCCTCTGTATGTACTGTGGTGCCAAGGGTCATCGTGTTTCCACCTGTCTGGTAAAAGCCAGCGCTCATCAGTAGAGAGGAGAGTACTGGCGAGCGCTTCCCCTTCTTTTCCACAAGAGGGCAGAACCACCTTGCCTGTGACTGTTCGTGTTGGAGGCACTGTTCATTCCTGTTTTGCCCTTATTGACTCTGGGGCCAGGATAACTTTCTTGACTTTAAATGGGCCCAACAGCATAATATCACTTTACTAGATTTGGAAAGACCTTTTGATCTGTACGCTTTTAATGGTGAGAGACTGGCTCAGGTTCGGTTTTCTACTTTACCTGTTAATTTAATAGTCTCTGGTAATCATCAGGAGTCTATTTCCTTTTTTGTGTGCGATTCTCCCTCTGAACCTATTATTTTGGGCCACCCTTGGTTAGCCACTCATAATCCTCATGTTGATTGGGAGAGGAACGTTATTCGGTCATGGGGTATTGCTTGTCATGTTAAGTGTCTCGTCTCTGCTATGTCTCCCGTGTCCTCTGTTTCTGTGTTTCAGGAAGAGCCCGGTGATTTGTCAGGGGTCCCTGACGAGTACTTGGATTTGCGGGAGGTTTTCAGCAGGTCCCGGGCCGGATCCCTTCCTCCTCATCGGCCGTATGATTGTGCCATTGATTTGGTACCTGGTTGTACGCCCCCACGCGGTCGCCTTTATTCCTTGTCAATTCCTGAACGTCAGGCTCTGGAGACCTATTTGGCTGAGGCGCTCGCCGCTGGTACTATAGTCCCGTCTATGTCTCCCGCTGGCGCGGGGTTTTTTTTCGTTAAGAAGAAGGATGGATCATTGCGTCCTTGTATTGACTATCGGGGTTTGAATGACATCACGGTTAAGAACCGGTATCCCTTGCCCTTGATGTCATCCGCCTTCGAGATCTTACAGGGTGCAACGATTTTCACTAAGCTTGATTTGCGTAACGCCTACCATCTAGTTCGCATAAGACAGGGGGATGAATGGAAGACCGCCTTTAACACCCCTCTCGGTCATTTTGAATATCGCGTTCTTCCATTCGGCCTCGTTAATGCGCCCGCGGTTTTTCAGGCCCTCGTAAACAACGTTCTCCGTGACATGCTTAACATTTTTGTTTTCGTCTACCTGGACGATATTCAGATTTTTTCTAAGTCTCTTCCTGATCATGTCCAACACGTCCGTCGAGTGCTTCAGAGATTATTAGAAAATCGGTTGTTCGTCAAAGCCGAGAAGTGCGCCTTTCATGTCGAGTCTATCTCCTTTTTGGGATCTATTATTTCTGCCCAGGGCATTAGTATGGATCCTTCTAAGGTGCGCGCTGTCCTCGAATGGCCCGTTCCCGATTCTCGCCTGGCTCTTCAGTTATTTTTTGGACGTTTCGATTTTACCATTTCCTACCGCCCGGGTCATAAGAATGTTAAACCGGACGCCTTGTCCCGCCAGTTTGACTCGTCAGAGGACAGCTCCTCTTCTGACACCATTCTGCTTGAAGGGCGGGTTATAGGAGCTGTGGTCTGGGGAATCGAACCCTCTGCCTGTCCAGCTCACCGTCTGTTCGTGCCTAAAGAGCTTCGCCAGGCCGTCCTTCGTTGGGGTCATACCTCTAGATTAACCGCGCATCCGGGGGTAAGAGATACGCAATCTTTTATTCGTCAATGTTTCTGGTGGCCTAGGCTTGATTCTGACGTGCGCCGATTCATCAGTACCTGTCTGGTTTGCGCCCAGTCTAAGCCAAGTAATTCTCCACCTGCCGGTTTACTCCGCCCCCTTCCTATCCCGTCCCGTCCATGGTCTCATATCGCGCTAGATTTTGTCACAGGATTACCTCCTTCTAAAGGGGATTCCGTAATTCTTACCGTCGTGGATCGCTTTTCTAAGGCTGCCCATTTTATTCCTCTCCCTAAGTTACCCTCCGCTAAGGAGACGGCGCTCTTAGTTTT
>JAUMHE010000048.1:24487947-24501344 GCA_032359235.1 Enteromius mattozi
TAAAGGACTTTTTGAATAAAAGACATTTATTATTTACCACCTAGTTATCCTTTGACTGCTTCAGCCCGCACCTGACAATTGCATTATACCAAATACACAAAATAATGTTCTTTTTAGCAACATCATATGACCCCTTTAAGTAATGAAAACTAAAACTAAATATAATAAGTAAACAAATAACAAAACCAAAAATTTTTGCAATTTTTTAAATTTGATTTTTTTAAATGCTGTCTATGTAGTTTATATATGCAGTACATATATACATACATATTAAATGTTTTAATTAATTTTAATGTTTATTTAATTTAATTTATTCAAATTAATCTGTCATCTTCAAACTTTTGCAGTGTTTTGACAGTAGCTGACCTTAAAAGAGAAAATGTTGTTGAATGAATTGCATTTTGAAACATTTCAGAATACCCTGATGCATGAAATCTATAGACGTGTTTGTACTTGGAGTAATGCAAGGAGTCGTGTTTCTGACATTTCTGCCATTCAACAACAGCAGTCACGTTCCACTGAAATATATATATATATATATATATATATAATGAAATATCCATATAATTTGTTTTGGAAGCAACATATAATTAGCGAAGGTTTCATTATATTATAAATGTTTGGCATGTTTTTTTTGTCAATGGCAAAGCAGTGACACAATGCTTTAGTCTGCTTTATCAGTTTATGGCTTATATTTTCTGTGTTATTGTAATTACAGCAGCCTGCAGGTAATGGGTAATTTTATTCATTAAATGCTTTTGTGTGAATCGGAAACTGTCGAGAAACGCTGAGAGAGGGGCCGTTTGTATGTTTGAGTGTTTTGGGTCTAAAGCACTAATGGAGGACGCCGGGGTTTTATTGGAAAGCTGCAGTGGAGATGCCAGACTCGGCTTCAGCTGCAGTTACGCTGGAGAGATGTGGAGTTTTACAGGCTTTCTGTTGATTCTCATAGATGACAGTAGATTACACAGAGAGAACGAGAGACTCCATGTTAATTAAAAGCACATGCAGTGAATTATTTTATTGATTTTTTTTTCTTTGTGTTTGCTGTTAGAGAGCCAGTGTCACTGCTCTGTACTGTCCATTTATAAAGCTAAGTGATTTCTTTCCATTAAGTTAATTTATGTATTTGTTTGTTGTTTTTCCTTGATGTCCATTTACATTTATTTACTTATGTACTTATTTATTTAACAAATAAATCAATTAAGGTTTGAAGTTATTGATTGATTGTTTTATTTTCTATTACTTTTACTATTTTCCATGAAGCCCATTTATTTGTTTGTGGTCTATGAAATCCATTTACGTTTATTTAATTAATTATGTACATGTTTATTTATTCAAAAAAAAAAAGTCTATCTATTTAGTAAATAAAAAATGAAGTCTGTTTATTTATTTATTTTTAATGACGCCTGTTATCTGTAATGCTGATTTCTTAAACCAAAACATTCATACTTTGACAATTTACACAGTCTTTAACCCTTTGAGTTAAATATCTTTATTTTTTAAGATGATTTGAAGCTTAATTTAAAGTGGAAACAAGTTTACTTGTCCCATTGAAGTATTTTTTTTCTTGTGATAAGCTCAAACTTCACTAAATGGTTTGATTTGTAGATAAGATATGTAGATATATTCACGCATAACATAATATGCATATGAGCACAGGTGTAATACATGCTCTAATGACATTAGAGACAATATACTGTAGGAGGAAACCCAGGCATCTAGTAATAAATATAAATGGGAAAAATTACTGCTGTTTAATTTATTGCAAACTATGCAAGCGTAATTTCTGATGCTATTGTCAGTTTTGCCTGTTTTGATGTATTTTACAGTTTCTTGTGAGATAGACCAGAGCTGTACTTGCTTGTAATCAAGATGGCTGAAGTGTCTTGCCTGGTTGACGTGTGTGTGTGTGTGTTTGGAGGATGTTTATATTGGCCGTTCTGAGACACGGCAGGCTTCTGTTTCCACATTAATGAACTAAAATGAGTTTATATCCACTGAAATAACAACAAAAGTACTTTAGGGAAAAAGAATTGTGAAATCTCAGCATTGTTTTTTTGCCCTTGAACAGCCTCTCTCAGCAGCTTGAATCACGTAAACTAAGCTAAACAACAAATCATGTCAGCTTTACGAAAACCTGTAATTCTTTATTCCCTTTTTGCGTGTGTGTTCTTGATTGTACGCATGTGTTGTTTATGCATCTGTCTGTTTTTGTGTTACGGTTCAGGTTTGACGTTTGTTAGGCCACATCCAAACACACAAATGATCCTCGCTGGTTCTGAGCGCTTAAACACACAGACGGGTGCCAGATCCTCATCAGAGCGCAGATTAAACTGACCACACAACTTCCTAAGCACTGAAGACGTCAAACATAGCATCAGATTCAGCCTTTGACAGCAGGGTTGAATGCAGGTTACCTGATTAGATGGGTTTGTGGGAGGTGTTTTTCTGACCAACTGGAGGAAATGTTTAGCTTGATTTAATTAAACCAGCTTAAGTTCAACGCAAACCAATTTTGAGTAACCTGAGGATCGTAACAACCCCTGACATGAATTCACATCCTCAGAGAGACGAAAAAGAGCTTATTTATGCTTATTATTTATTGTGACTGGCTATACTTTTTTACTTTCTGCTTTCATGTCTGTAACTCATTGCATTTTTTTAAAAAAAATTTTATATAATTTTCCCAGAGTCATCTGATACAAATTAAATATGACCAGTGATACCAAACTAAATACAGGATCTTCTGCAAAATCTGGATTTTCTGAAAAATATATCAAAATTAAGTGAGTTGTTTTTGCTTAAAGAACTTATATATTCTAAGTGAAAAACCTAGAAAAAATAAATCCTAGAAAGAAATTAGAAATTAGAAATAATAACACAGAACCAGCATGTAACACATTAAATTAAAGGTAAATAGTATTTTCTTGTAGTCCAATAAGAATTGCTTTAAGTTTGAAAAGTTCTTTTTTTTTTACTTACATAGTGTGTAGATTTCTTTAATCTTTATTAGATGAATAAAAATGTTCTGAAAATGTAAATAAATAGCACAAGAATAATAAAAATATTTATACATGTATTTATTTTCATAACAGTCAGCACTGACAGTAAAGTTGTAATAGTACTGTACATTTATTTTAGCATTATTATCAGTATTGTTCAAGTTTCTGCTAAGCGTCGTCTTTCTCAGATGAACTTAATTTCGACCCTCGTAGATCTGAATTTGGACTGTTAACACTCTTTTGTCCCAATTGCCTGAAACATTATTCTGAAAGAAAAACAGTTTGGACATTTGGACTCAGAGGCAGAGAGAACACAAATGTTTCTCTGTGATTCATCTATTCTAACTGATATTTCATTAGCTAAATCTGTAAACACTAAGAAACAGAGAGAGACAGAGCCAGCAAAAGATGCCAGAGCTAGAGATCGGCTTGCGTTTTAATATGTACTGTGTTGCGTATTTTGAATTGTAATGCGACACGTTTTCTGTGTCCACATTCAGAGTGGAATACTAGCTAACTGTGCAGTGTAGAGCATACTATATGTAAGAAAAAGTGAAACACATTGCGCCACTCAGACTTCAAACAGTAGTATGCTACATTGTAGTCACATGGACTTAAAATGTGTCACATGACCTCATTTGCATGTTTAATTTGGTGAGTGTGGTCAAGTTCATCTTGTAAATAAAAGGTTATTTTGCATTTTTAATCTATTTATGTATAAAAATGTCCTCGAGGAAGTCGAGGAAGGAGATAAATAAACTCACTGAAAATGAAAGGTCAGGTTGAGTACATTGTATTGTGGGATACAGTTTTCTTCATGGCTGTATGTTTTCTTCCTCATTATTTTTGTCTTGTTTTATATGTTTTTTAATTCAGGATAAATGTACTTAAAGTGAAATGATTTAAAGTAATAGTTCACCCAAAAATGCAAATTCTGTCATCATTTACTCACCCTTGAGTAATTCCAGATCTGTATGAATTTCTTTGTTCTGCCGGACACAAAGGAAGATATTTTGAAGGCTGTTTTGGGTCACCATTGACTTCCATAGTAGGAAGAAAAAATACAATAGTGACCCAAAGACAGCCTGGTTACAAACTTTCTTCAAAATATATTCCTTTGTGTTCATTTTTGGGTAAACTGTTACTACTATTATACTAAGTGAGTTATGCTTAAAACAAGGAAAACTAGGTCAGAAAAAAAGCTTAATTCAAATGAAGAGCTGGATTATTTTTCTTTCCCTGCTCTTGAAACATAAACTCACTTTATCTTGATACAATTTTCAGAAATCAAGTCTTTACCCTTTTGCTATGCTAAAAATCTGGTCCAAAATGACCAACATTGCTTGAACACAACATGAATAATTGCATCCGGATTTAAGACATTTGAGGTGTTTGCAATGGAAAACAAGACAAAAATACCAAGTAAAAAATCGTGTTTTTGCAGTGTACTGCTCATTTTGGCTTATTCATGTGTATACTGACCTTTCAGCAACCCTTGTACGGACCACTAAACAAGAAATCAGACAGATTTACTCTTCAAATCGGACAGTATCAGGGTTAAAGGTCTTCTTTATGAAGCAGATTTGCACAGACCTCTAATGTGAAGTAATGTGAACAAGAAAGAGAATGTGAATCAATCAGGTCATTTAGCTGTTGCAAAACTCTGCTCTGGACTGTGTAGGATGGTCAGTTTGCCCTCACATGAACATGATTTGTGTGCCATGTGTGTTTTTTCTCATGACCGCTCTCAAAACATTCAATTACTCTGTGAAGCTCCAGCGCTTTAACTCTAAACTCTCACTCTCTGTGAATTCAAAGCTTTTAACTGTCTAAAAGTGTAAGCTGAAGCCTGTTGCCCAGAACAACACACACTGTCCTGCTCTTCAGCACATCCCTGAATGTGTGTGCTGGCTTTCACAGGATATCACAGCTGGATAAAATCCCATTTTCCATTAGCGAGATACAGCAGGATAAAAATCAACATTTGGAAGAGAGTTCAAAGCGTAATGAAATTTCCACCCTCAGATTATTCAGATCAACAGAAATTGTTATATGTCATGGTTTTGAACTTGAAACAAATACAATAATGACCCTCCTTCATGTGCTTTTGCTCTCTTGATTAATTACTGATATTTCTGATTTCAACAATAGCATCTTAAAGAAATAGTTCACCCAGAAATCAATATTCTTTTATTATTTGCATGCCCTCGTTTCTTATTACTTTCTTCTGTGTCTAGAAAGAGATGTAATGCTCAAATTGCTTGTTTTGCATAGGTCCAAATGACAAAATATATAGAAAAAAGTGTATATGGTGGAAGAGGATTTATATTTGGTTGAACTGCCACTTTAAAGCCATTTCTGCAATTTCAAACAGGCTTTCAAAACACTATATATGCATAAAAATATGCTTAATCTTTAGGAGTATGTTAAGGCCATTTTTTAACCCCATACACTCTTAAAAAATAATGGTTCTTTACTAGCATTAATAGTTCCACTGAACCTTTCCATTTCATTTGTGATTCTATTTTTTGAGTCTAATAATCATGATTGACCATTTAATCTTAATTAATTTGCTTAAATGTAATTATTAATCTTAATTATTGTCGTTCATTTTTTTTTTCTTCATCACAGCTTTTGCACTTTCCCTTAAGCACAAAGAGAACATGGTTGCCAGGTTGTGAAGATTAAGTAAACCATTGGATAGAAAATGTATGGATTTATGAAAAACTCTCTGAATGGTGGATTTAAACTCTTGGAATCTGGCAACCGCGACTATTGAAACTTGTGGAGGCTTGTTACCAATGCAAGATGATGCAAATGTCAAATTAAAATAAAACATTTTCAGGACAAATAACCAGCAGTAAAATAAATGCTTAATTAATCGAGAGGAACTTAAAATACGATTTATTGTGCAGCCCAATGTCAACATATGACTTGTCTGAGAAGAAGGAGTTTTGCTGTCCATTTATCTCACTGCTTTAAGACAACACAGATGTGAGGTTTTTTCCTGCGGCTTGTTTTTGGCGTTTTTCTCACCCAGACACAAATGTTCATTCACACACTGTAGCAGAACAGGAAAGTGGAGTTTGAAAGAGTTGCGGTTATTAATGAAGGGATTTCAGCGAGTTGTTCATCAGACTGCAGTCTCAGGGTGTGAGATATAAACCAGACGTCAAACAGATGCTCTGAGACAGTATGATGACATCACTGTAGAGCAGATCTACACTGTTTGTGCTACAGATGTAAACTTGCAGAAATGTAAGTGATCAGACTTCTAATATTCACATGGTGGATAATGGTAGTAGTAAAAATCCCACAGACTTGCTTTAATGGAGGAACTTGTGCCTGGATCTACAGACCAGAATATCACAGAAACTTGGACAAATAACCAAAGCCAAAGTTCTGAGAACATTCCCTGTTTGCTGGGATTGTGTATGTTTCTGTCTAAACACAAACACACACACACACACACACAGAAGGAGCTGTTCATTTGAGTGTAGTAAAATGGTCTAAGGAGTTGTAAGAATGTAAGAATGACCTTCTTTGTTTATCAGTTAAATACTATTAACTTAATAAACAGTTCCACATAAAATTTAAGACTTCTCATTGCAGGGTTATTGCATGTGCTGGTATTTTTTGTCATCGTGTGTTTGTGTGTGTTTTCTCTTTCTTTCTTTGTCATTTTAATACTGTAGATTGACAGAATGTTCTGAGAATCGGAGCAAGGCTGATGCAGTTAATTTTTATTGTCTTTTGACATAATTTCTCAGCATTTCTAAGTATAAATAATTAACCACAAATTATTATTATTTTTTAAATACTGAATATATTTTAAAATGTAATTTATTTGTGTGATCAAAGCTGAATTTTCAGCATCATTACTGCAGTCTTCAGTGTCACATGATCCTTCAGAAATCATTCTAATATGCTGATTTACTTCTCTTTAAAACTTGCACTGTTTCATATTTTTGTGGAAACCTTTGTGTTGTGTACATTTGTGTCAGGGAATCTTTGATGAATAGAAAGTTCAAAAGAACAGACTTTACTTGAAACAGGAATTTCTTTTGTAACATTAAAAATGTCTTGACTGTCGTTTTTGATTAATTTAACGCATTGATGCTGAATAGCAGAGTTAATTTCTTTAAAAACAAATCTTACTGATCCCAAACGCTTGAACAGTAGTGTACATCGAAGCCAGTTTGTATCTTGGTTAACAACAGCTATTTTAATATCTGGATTTCATTTGACTTGCTTATTTGATAGATGATTGTTCTGACTTTTACTGTCGGATTTGATTGAATATGAAATCAATGAATTTAATAAAACTGATTCAGTTTATAAAGTGAAATGATTTAAATCAGACTGGTTTCTCTCTCTCTCTGGCGTGGTTCTGTTGGTCTTCTGAGTCCTGTGGATCTATATTGAGTGATACTGAGAACAGAGCATTAGCTCATGTTCATCTGACCAGATCAACAGTGCTAAACCCAGCCTGGCCCGCTGGATCTCACTCTAAAGAACTCTGCGGAGGGATATACAGCCTTCTCAGGAACTCACAATGGTCACGTGTGTGTGTGTGTGTCTGTGTGTTTACATAGAAACAAAGATGAGGCACAAATAGGAGCAAATGCTCACATCTCCTGTTATGTAACACTCTCATCTACACTCTTCAAGATGCTTGTGGCTGTATTTTAGGTAGAAAATTGTACCCAGAAGCCAAATCAGATTAAAACCTCCCTTTGGGAACGTCTTTAAAGGTCAAAATGATTCATAAATAAATAAAAAAAGCTAAGAGATGTGTGAGATTGTACGAGAAGACCTTGAGTTCAGATTCTCAGAGACGGTAACTAATACTCAATCCCTCTGCCAGCCTCACACACACATGCACAGCAACAGTATCGCTTACTGTAAAAGCATAGTCATACACTATCGGTCAGAAGTTTGGAATTATTAGGAGTTTTTACATGGTTTTTTAAAAAAAGTCTCTTCTGCACACCAAGGCTGCATTTCTCTGATCACAAATAGTAGCCTAATATTGTGAAATATTATTGGAAATTAAAATAACTCTTTTCTAAATATATTTTAAATTGTAATTTATTTTTTGTGATGCAAAGCTGAATTTTCAGCATCATTATTCCAGTCTTCAGAGTCACATCCTTCAGAAACCATTCTAATATGCTGATTGGCTGCTCAAGAAAGATTTATTATTAATAACGTTGTGGTGTTTCATTTTTATTTTTTAAATAGTGATACTGTCAGGGATTCTGTAGAGGCAGGAAGCGTAGACGGTTTAACTCACACTTTAATTGAACAGAGGTAAACCGAGAACTACAGACATCCATTAACCTTGACAATCGACAATACTGGACAGAACACACAGGGCTTAAATACACAAGGGAAACTACGGACAGGTGAGGAACACAGGTGGGATGGATAAACTCATTAACTAAACAAGAACAGGAACAAGACCATATATAGACATGAAGGAAATCATAACCAAACCAAAGACAAGGAACTCGTGACATGAAACAAAGACAAGGGCGTGACAGATACACTACCATTCAAAAGCCACAGTAAAGGCATTAACGTGTTACTAAATACTTCTGTTTCAGATTAATGCTGTTATTTTGAATATTCTATTCATTAAAGAATCATGAAAAACCACACACCACAAAAAAGTTTTTAAAACTGATGATGATAATAGTAATAATAATAAAAAACATTGTTTATAATCGAGCAGCAAATGATATTCAAATGATTTCTGAAGGATCATGTGACACTGAACACTGAAGAAATAATGCTGAAACCTCATCTTTTTATCACAGTAATAAATTGCATTTAAAATATATTCAAATAGAAAACTCTTATTTAACATTTTAATAATATTTCATATTATTATTGTTTTTACTACATGCAGGCTTGGTGAGCGTAAAAAACTTCTCAATAAAATAATTTTGACCACCAGTGTACCAGTTTAAAACCAAACCTGGGCTGGTTTCTTTAGGAAACAAACCTAATTCTGTTCTCCCCTGCAGGCGAAACAAATTCAGAACTGCTCAATGCGGTGGTTCCGTGTGATTATGAATACGGGCCTATGATTTTACAGCAAACCACAGTTAGATGTTCCCTATGTATTGTCACTGCCAGCTCTAGATGTGGTTACAGCACATTCATTAATGTTTTGTCCATTGTTTGTGTTCCAACAGAGCTTCCAGTCTTCCAAAACCAGATGTGGCACCAAAGGTATGAGATTTATACACACATGCAGCCAGCCAGAGCGCACAGCTTGAGAATAGCATACAGTATATGTCATTATTCCCCTCTGAGACAGACACACAGCTCTATATGTATTCATGAGTTTCAGTTTGGCATGTTTGTAGCAAACAGAAGTGTGCTTGCTGTGATCAGTTAACAGTGCACTACATCGGTGTCACATGATGCACGTTACTCATCAGGCATGTTTAATGTAGAAAGTTGCTGTCCAGTTATAATCTCTGATAGATATGATTATTTACATTTGCATTGCATTTACATTTTTACATTTGGCAGATCATTTTATCCAAAGTGAACTGCATTGCGTTCAAGCTATATATTTATATTCATGCATTCCCTAGGACTGAACCCTTTTCATTGGCATTTAAAGCACTTTACTGTTGGATTTAATTTGAGTTAAAATGGTGAAATTATCTGTTGCTTCATGTTAAAAACCTGAAAATGAATACATTTCTTATGCTTTTTCAGTGCAAGGTGCTGTCAATGAGATCAGGGCTTTTAAAATGCATCATAAAGTCATATGACAATATTTATCATGGCATAATCCGTTCTGTTTTGCATACTTTTTTCTAAAATAATATATGCTTTATTTAGTAAGCTGTCAGCTAGTATTCCATTCTGAACATACTGACACACATTATTTATGTTACCAGTGGTGTAGCTTCTGTTGTATAACCCATTTGTCGTTGTCTGTTGATTTTGTTGAGTTGCTGTTGTCGTTTTGTTTGAGTCCTGCATGTGCTTTCCTTCGTGTTTAGGATGATTCTGTGGAAATCATTAAACCTGTTCCCATGACAACCTCCATTCCATCTTCCTCTGACATCACAAACTCCACCCACATCACTTCATCCTCCAATAGGAGCGCTCGTCCATTTGGAGGGGCGGGGTCACCATACATAGCCTCCATTCCGTCCGCCACGTCTGCTTTTGCACCCGCCTCCTCAGCTCTAAACCCTAATACACAGGCTCCGCCCACTCCTACTTATGGTTCACCCAATCATCTACCGGCGGTGCCCCGCCCTTCAGTGTATAACACGCCCATCAATCTCTACTCCAATGAGAATGCCTGTGAGGTTGCTATGGGCCAGAGGCGGGGCCTGCTGGAAAGCCGGGTTGAAAGCTCTCAGCTAAATGGGTAAGAGTTTGATTGACACTTCAATGCCCCACCCACCCACATTTACTTTAACTTGATGTACTAACATAACTAAAACTTTTTCTAAAAATTGTATAAAAACTATAAATATGAAAAATAAGCTAAAAGGAATGCGAATGACACAACACAACTATATTCTAATATGTCGCCATTCAAAACAAGTTAAAACAAACTTAAAGCTTATACCAAATCCGTCTTTAAGTCGTTATTAGAAAATAATACAATGTACCATTTTTTGCATTTCATTTAGCCTGTTTGGATGTAATGGCAATATGACATATTTTCAAACATCATATCACGGTTCAAACCACAACATATGACAAAATAATCCTAATATAATTACAAAATTACCCAGCACTAGACTTATTTCACAAATGTGAACTAAATTATGGCTTACAGTTTATGATTTTGAATGCACATGCTATTTTTAACAACCTCAGAGCTCACGGTCGGTCTATCTTAAAATGTTCAGAGGTTTTCACAAAAAAATCATCAATTTTAGATTACATTTTTACTTCCAAAACCCACCTTTGAACTCTGTCACTGAGACCAAATCATAACATTTGAATATTAAAATCTGTATTTAGCTTGTTTCCATGATGTCCCTCCCCTTTTTTGTAACATGGTTTAATCCAGTACATAAGTACACAACAGGTGAGTTTGAATACTTGGCACAACATCATATTGAGTTATCAGAAGTCCTGCCAACACTTAAACCCAACCAAAGTAGGAAGTACATCTGTCAAATTTACATTTAAAGAGTTCAGATGCAAACTGAAGAGGCTCTAAAAGCCATTTTGGTCAAAAATGAATACCCTTCACACATAGTATGTGTTCATCAAGTACTTTCACTTCAAATGTGCTAAATACCAGCTTCAAGCCATTTTGAAGTACCAGTACTTACATAGAAACCTACACAAAGTAGGCAGAAAGAAATGCAAATTTTAAAGAAAAATGTCAGACGTACTTAGAGGCTTTTGCGTCTGCACTCTTCATTTTTACCCTTGTACTTTCATTTAATGCATTGTTTTTATACTATATATACTATATACTTTCAATAACTTTTGGAGGGGATCTTCAGGCCACTAATATTCCAGAATTTTCTTTCATACTGGCAGCATCTCTCAGTATCTCTTTTCGCGCAGTGACGTATGCGAGATTCTGTTCATTTACAGGCGGGTGTCAGTGACTCTGATGTTTGCGTGTATATTTAGCTCCGTGTAATGCTATCTGTTGTGTGTTTTGGTGTGTGTATGTACGAGGGCTCTCCCTTGGATAATGTCCCAGGGGAAGCTCAGATGTATTTTGTGTGGGTTTCATATTTTAAAGTGCTGATTGACATTATTACGCAGAAGAAGTATGTCTCTAATTACACGTGCTGATGCATATGCATATTCTGCCACTCACATACGCACGCGTCTCATCGGATCAGCTTATTTGTTGTGATGCATTTTGTTTGTTTCTGTGTGCTAATAACATTAATAGCATAATATCAACCTGACACCAGCACAGATTACAGTTTAATCACCCAATAAACCCATTCTGCTTCTCATTAACTGTTTGGAATAGCACTACTTGTACTAGTCATACTGCTATTTTTGCAGTATGTGTACATAGTATGCATAGGATATAACCTGCTACAAGTGCCAAAATATGCAGTAGCTATACAGCAGAGTATGCTAGAATTTCTAAACATGATATTTGTTAAAATATGCTGTGTATAAACAAGAAGAAAATATTACAGATGTGGGAGAGAAAACTGATGAGAACCAAATGGTTCATACTATGCACACATCTAATGGTTTTTATCCTCCCTCTCCCATAAACTCTGATAAATCCTCCTCATTATCCTCATACAGCTGTACATTATAGAGTCAAATCAGTGCCAGCCCTGTTTCTATGATTTTTTATAGGCAGTTGTTGAGAAAACATATTCTTTCTTATTGCAGCCCTGTATGTGCTTGGTTCTGGATACTGTATTTTGTTTGAATGGAAATAATTCCTCTGGATTAAGTTAGTTTTTCTCTTTGTTGACCGATACGGTGTTTTTAAAGGAATAGTTCAACGTTGTTTAGCATTACATCACTTGCTCACCAACGCATCCTCTGCAGTGAATGGGTGCCATCAGAATGAGAGTCCAAACAGCTGATAAAAACATCACAATAATTCACAAGTAATCCACACCATCATGTAACATCTTGTGACATTATACATCTGTGTGTTTCTAAGAAACCAATCCATAAAGGCATTTTAACTTTAAATAGTTGCTTCTGGTCAGAATACATTAACAACAATGCTTCATCCAGTGGAATGTATGTGTTTTCAGCTGTTGGTCTGTCTCAGAGGGCTTGTATATTCAGCCAGTGATGATATGATTGTATGAGTTTAATGGTTATTTTCTCCTCTTTTCAGCAGGGGACTCCAGCCACAAAGTCAGTACCATACTGATGCTCCTTTCATTGTGTGTGTGTGTGTGTCTTGTAAATATTGCTATGATTTGTAGTTAAAAATTACTTTCCCAATCATTTTCCTTCATCTCAACTTTGAGAGTGCTTTGTTTTTTTATGAATATAACAAACACTGTGAAGAACCACTAAGTATTAAACTTAAGTCTAATAATGTACTGAAGGATCACCATGTTCCTGCAGACCGCTAGGATTTACATGGTTTTCCAAAGTCTTTAAAACATATTTTGTACGACTATATTTATAATAAATAAAGCTGATCCCTGCTGGAAAAAAACAAAAAACGAAAAAAGATCACTTTTGTTTTTGCTGGTTACAATGGGACTTGTGTTGATAGTTGTAATGGACCCTGTGGGCAGGGGCGTCGTAGTTGGGTGAAAAGTGGGACTAAATTACCAGGGCCCCAAGTGGGGGGGGGGGGGGGGCCCTGAGAAGTGAAATTTTATTTTCCTTTAAATATAATTTTAATATAACAATAAATGTTGTTAAATATTGTAAATTCTA
>JAUMHE010000048.1:24501444-24524084 GCA_032359235.1 Enteromius mattozi
AGTTGTGAACCTCGAGCTTACGGGGGCCCATGGCCACTGCTTGTGCATAGGGCCCAGAATTTGGTGCTATGCCCCTGCCTGTGGGTGTCTACTGCTCATTGGTGACCTTCTATTGCTGGCCCATACTGTATATCTCCCAAAACACACTACAGGAAACCATTATTTAATGGTTTAAATGGTTAAAAGCTGATGGTTTGTAATGGTATTTGTAGTAGAAACCATTAGAATTTTCTGCCATGGTTCTATTGTTGTTTTTTCAGCAGGGATGTAACAGTTGACTTTTAAAGCAGAGCACACTCAAGTAAAGCAAAGCAAAGCTGGGTTTGTGATTCGTTGTTTCTTCTGTTTGTACTGCATGAGTGTGTGGACGTGAGTTTGACGACGTGCACGTTATGTCCCCTCTGTGACGTGTTGTATAGCAGTGGTCAGGAGGTCAGCGGTGTTTAAGTGCAGTTTGTCAGAAACAGACGAGCCTTGCCAAACTCTCTTTCGTCACACGGCTCCTCCGCGCTCAGCCAGACAGCGCTGATTTATTAATAGCGTATGAATGTTGTACGTGTGTCAGTACAGACGGGCTTTGGTACGAGCAGTACGTCCAAGACGAGAAAATGTTTTCGAGAGAGCCTGGGTCGATGATTTCGGACGTCCAGATCAGCTTCTTCTCAAACCTGTTGCTTGTATTTTATTCCACGTGCAGCAGCGCCATCTTCTGGTCTCATGCGTTTCTACGACTTTCATTTGTTTCATTTTTAAACTCGAAAGCTTTTTTTTTTTCTCTGATTAATATTAACTATTTAATCGAAATGCTGACTCAGGCATCGCACAAAGACTACTTTTGAGGTGTTTCCCGTCGATTTTTATTAGCGATAGCCTACAATCAGTGCTTAAAAACTTAAAAACTTCTTGGAATTCATTTCTTTACTTTTTTTCCCTCCAGAACCTTAAAAGAAGCTTCTGGTGCTTTTAGAATTTGAGTTACCTTGTAAAGTTTTACTATGGTAATCAACTGTCACAATACCATAGTAAATAGCCTAGCTACACACAGCTTCATACTTGAAGTCACTGCTATAATCTAAAAATGACAGAAAGATTGTGAGGGCTTCTTCTTTAGTGTGTTTTGCATTATTAACAATAAGGCTGTACCTAACTATAGTATTTTGGCCTAAACCATGGTTTACCACTGTGAATTTTTTTAAAGGAATATTTAATTTAATGATTCCAAAAGCCTTTCCATTATGTAATGACAATTGTTTTTATATTTTATTCTTCATAGTGGTCCTCCAGCTGTGTTTAAGTGAGTACATCTGTAATGTGTGTTCCGTCAGTAAAACCCTTCTAAAAGAGAATGAATGATTAAAATGTTTTATCTTATTCCTTTTTTACGGCTCCATCAGAAAACCTGCAGTGTACAGGTAAAGAAGGAATAACCAGCAGTGCCCTTGTTTCTCAAATGCTTAGCTGCTTTGTGCATTTGATAGGCTATGCAGTTTGATCATTTTGTTGAATTGTGCATTTTATATGCAGTATGATTAGATGTAAAAGAGTCTGACAGTATATATGTTTCTTTGTGTGTGTAGAGTTCCTCGTAAACCTATCACAGAAACAGACATTGAGTTTTACCATGTCCCGACTCACGGTGATGCCAGCAGGAAACGCATCATGGAGGACACAGAGGACTGGCGCCCACGGACAGGAACTTCACAGTCTCGCTCGTTCCGTATCCTGGCTCAAATCACCGGCACTGAATCTGAATTTGGTGAGAGTATATTATTTTATTTTATTAGTTAATTATTGCTTTTTAAATGTTATTATGTTCCTTTTTTATATTTTATTACAATGCATATTGTTGCGTTTAATTCAAGGCAACTGTTTGCACAATAACTGTTTTACAAACCATTTGCACAGACATTCCTTCTTTCTTGTTTCATGAATAAGACCCATTAAAAACCTTCAATACTAAATTTGAGATTCAGATTAAAATTGATATTTTATCTGAAATTGATATCTATTTAAATAGTTGCTAATTATTTTAAACTGAAGTTGAGAAACAGTTGGGAGAATGTAGAGTTTATTTTTCACCTCCATGACATGAAAGTGTTTTGTATTAAATCTTTTCTGAATGTGTTTCAGATCGCTCACAGGAGGCTGAGTCAGCAAAGAAGACCACAAAGTAAGTTGCTCTGCTCACCAGCTGTTTTGGAGTGTGTGCTGTGTGTTTTTGTGATGATTTTTCTCTGAAGGGTGTTTGTGTGCTGTTACTTACCTGTGTGATTCTGGCATCCCGTGGCCTGTTAAAGCTCTGGCTCTGGTTAACCAGCATGTGCAGATCACTGACACTTTTCAGCACTAGGGCACAAAATAGTTTTTCTTATTCCTCAAAAAATGTCATTAAAAGGAAGTGCTTAAAGGGATAGTACACCTGAAAATAAAAATTCTGTCTTTATTTACTCACCCTAACATTGTTCCAAACCTGTACGAGTTTCTTTTTTCTACACAAAAGAAGATATATTTAAGAATGTTGGTAACCAAATAGTTTACGGTACCCACTGACTTCCATAATATATATTATATCTTTTTCATAGCATGGAAGTCAATGTATATCTTCTTTTGTTTGGAAGAACTTGAGGGTGAGTAAATGATTACAGAATTTTTATTTTGAAATGGTATTTTTATATTGATTTTCAAAAGGAGCAGTTTGTTGAAATCAAGTATTACGTTGATTTAAAAAATAAATACAAGTTTTTGGTAACACTTTACTTAAATCCTTTATATATAATGCATTAAAAAGTAGTTTAATGCATGCCTTGTAAGACACCTTATAATCCATTGTATGATCTTGTTAATAATTGTAAGCAGTTATAATATAAAATAATACTTATCTATTCATTATTACACCTTTAGAAAGTGTAATGCATTAAAACACATGACACATATACATCCAGCTTATTTATGAAAATATAATGCATTACAATACACATTATGAATAACTTTATAAAGCATTTTACAAAGGCTTCAAGTACAGGGTTAGTAAGTTTTTTTGGTTTTTGAGTATTATATAGCAGGTGTTTATTGCTTGTATAGTAAGTTGAAGTTCAAATATGGAGCTTGAGGAAGGGGAAAAAAACTAAATTTTATTCATATAGGTACTATATAGGTAATCATATATTATTCACATTTTGCCAAACTGATAGTTATTCTAGTAATCTTGCAATGTTGTTGGTTTGCCGTTGAAGTTGTCGTGCAATAACTTGTCTTGTTTTTCGTGAGGAAATTCATAGTTTGTGAGGTTTCTTGGCTTCTCTTTCAAGAAAAGCAATATTATTATTATTATGATAATACAGTGTGTGCTGTGTGTCTTTTATGTGTATTTGAGTAATACGTTAAAGCTCAGGTTGGGGCAGAGGTACAGAAGTGAGTTTAACTCGTGTGCAGTGGGATTTCTGTCTGCATGGTTTGCAGTATCTCTAGTATCTACAGTCCTTCTACAGCTCTTCATACTGTCTTTGTTTCTCTTTCTCTCTCTCTTGTTCATTCTCTGTGAACAGGGTAGTGAAGATTAATCCTAAGATTGGACCTAAATATCATAAACTCAGAGACTGGCACCATGGAGTGTCTGCTCGAACCCTTAACGTCCTCAGCCTGGTGTAAACGTGTGTGTGTGTGTCTGAGTGTGTGTGTGTGAGAGAGAGAGACGTTTCCATGTTGGAGACAGAAAAGAGACTGTAAAAATACGTCTGCAGTTTTATCGGAAATGAGTGGGTCAGAATCACAAGAAACAGCAACATGAGCTCTGTAAAGTGCGTTTGTGCAGATTTAAAGTGTGAAGATTCAAACTCTCAAACTGTGTTCTTGTGGATTTAGTGATTTTTATTAGTGAAGTTTATTAGTTGCACTACAGTATTGTATTACATGTGTGGCTTGGATCTTATTTCCTTTCTGTGATGGTTCAGCTTTTGGTTTTTTGATTCCTATTTAAAGGAAGATTTTGGGCTCACTAGTTAAATTACAGAGAGCATCTTTCGATTAACATTGAAAAAAACAATTGAGATCATCTGTCCAATAATTTTTGCAGCATTTATGGTAATGCACTTCTATGGTGTTCTGTGAGGAAATGTGCAGCTCATGTTTTTGTGAAAGCACTTAATTATTGTAGTTCTTAACTATTATTTTTGTTAAAATAATAGAAATGTATCTAGTTAGTTGCATGGTCATGACAAGTTTTAAATGCAGTTTTAATTGTTAGCAGGTTTATGCATTGGTGTTATATTTTCAAAACTGTGTGTATTTGAATTATTATTTGGTGTTCTTTGGATTTCCAATATAAGTGCATTACTGTAAATGTGGTGTTTATTTTCATGAAATTAGATTATTTATACATTTTTATTGGTGTTTTTTACAACAAGCCTGACACAGATGCTGTTCAGCAAGTTTTAAACCCAGAATATTCTTTTAAACTCTGCTGAATTTATTCATTTATGATTTAATTAGTTTCTCACCTAGTATTCCTTATGTAGCAAAATAGAATAAAGTGGCCTGTATCTTCTGAAGAATTTCTGTTGTGTGTTTTCTCCTTATTTGTGTCAATGTTTTTGTCTGTTTATGTCCCACAGTTACTGATTTTAAGCAAAAGTCATGATGTTTATCCTATCAGTTATGCAAGTAATAACAGGTTAACCAGATCCACAAACCTGCTTAGTCTAAAACTAGTGGGTCTTTAAAAAGTTATGATGAAGTGTTCAAAGTGATCAAAAAGGCAACAAAAAATCTAGGCAACATAAAAGATCCTTTGCATATTTAACTTGTAAAGCATAAAACACATTTAATGGGAAATCATATGATATGATTGGTTATTATATTTTTCCACACCCACGTGGCTTTGGAGGGAGAGATGAAATGGGCGCAGTTACACATTATGTATTAATCAAATTGAAATATGGTTAGTGATTGAAAAGCTGCAGTTATCATTTTTCTACACTAGAGAGCAGCATGCATCTTTCTTCTCAGCAGATAAAATGTGTTTTTTCATGCATTGTTCAGTTTTGGGCTATTTTGCTTTTATAACATTCCTTCCAGACTAATGGAAGGAAGGCATCAAAAATACACATTTATTTGTTTATCACATTTTTTAAATTGCAATACATATCTTCTCATGTTTTTTATCTTCTCATTTTTTTTAAACTTCAGCAGCACTTAACGTACATGCACCAGACTTTATAGTTTTATTTTAATGCATATTCTAAAGGGTTCATTCATCTGATTGACATAACTTATCAGAGAAAATGGTGAAAATCTTTCAAAACATGCTTTATATGCAGCAACCATGGAAAATGTTACAGGGTTGATCTATGTCTATATGTCTACATATACATCATATATAATGATAAAATGGCTCAGATCACACTGATCAGGTTCTCACTGACAGATTTCCTCTGCTCATGGATGTGTGTGATGGAGAGCTTCCTGTGTGTTTGCCGATTGCTCCTCTCTCATTCGATTAGCCTGCCGTGCTGCTCCACTCTGATTGGATTATTTGCTGTGTAATGAATCTGATTGGCTGAGAGCAGTAACGATCGTCCTTATAACTGGGGAGACGGGACCTGTGTCTGTTTTCTGTCGTGCCTCTGTGTGTTTGTGTGGATCTCAGTTCATTACCTTCATAGAATAAAGTCGATTCAATTGTGTGTGCTGTATCCTGCCGCCACCATCAGTTATTTTTTTCTTTATCCTATATTCCTTTTTTCAGATCATGGAAGAATGTGCTAGCATTCGTCTACAGATGTCTCTTATTCCTTTATTGAATATGAAGGATTATCCGTTTCACTAACAAAAAAAACTCTCAACCGTGCTGTGTTGCTATGGTACTTTGGACCCACTGCAAAAAATAAAATTAGTGTTTAGCAATGCAGTTAAATGCATCTGTAATATAATGCATTCATTTGAACTGAATTCATTAAAAATAAAAATATATATATTTATATCACATAATGTAAAATTCGCAAAAATGTAAAATTTGTACATGTATATATAAACTATATTGCCAAAAGAATTGAGTCACCCCCTTCCGATGAACAGATCTGACTACTTTAGTAATTTCCAAACACCAATGACTTGTATGCACTATATGGACACAAGTATTGGGACAACCCCTTCTTTAAAACAGGAAAAGGCACTTCCAAAGCTGTGGCAACAAAGATGGAAACATAATTCATGTGTTTACTAATTATATTTCCATCTCTGTTGCAACACTTTTGAAAATGTCTAAAATGACTCTACCCATATGTACAAGTCATTGGTGTTTGGTGATGAGTTTTTGGCTCAGGGTCTGCATTTAAAGTCACGCCAGAGGTGTCCAGCTGGCATTGTGACTTTGCTCTAGTGGACTGGTCAAGTTCTTACACACCGACTGAATCAATCATTTCTTTTTAAACCTTGCCTTTTACACAGAGGCATTGTTTAGAATAGAAAAGGGTCCTGTCCAAACTGTTACTATAAAATCAGAAGCACACAATTCCCTAGAATATCATTATATGCATAAATATTAAGGTTTGCACTCATGGAAATTACTAAAGTAGTCAGATCAGTTCATCGGAAGGGGGTGACCCAATACTTTTGGCAATATAGTGTGGTGTGTGTATATATATATAACATATAATTATATATAGTTGTTGTTATTATTAAATTATAATATTATATACTTTGCATTTGCTAGTATCTTTAATCAGTTCACTTAAATATTGAGTTTTTTTGTTTGTTTTTGTGGTTCTTTCTGTACTTGCCATTCCTTAAACCGGTGATAATTTAGTGTCATTGATAATATGCCAAAACAGTTTGTGTTAATATTTTGTATTTTCTGTTTTCACTTTAATTGTAGTTAAAGTTTTAGTATTTTTTGTTGTGCAAATGTAATGTTTATGACTTAATTTTTTTTTTTTAAATATCTTTATGGTATTCATTATTTTTCAATTTGTTAGTTTTAGTTTATTTATTTTTAGCTATTTTATTACTTCAAATTATTTTGTAAGTGAGGGCTGCCCGTGCAGGGCCAGCAGTAAAGGGCCAACGTTTTGCCACTGAGCAAATTCTCAGGGGCCCTGCGCTAGGAGCCCGCTGGCGGCCCTTGGGCTAGCCTTCAGTGGACCCGTAAAGGGCCACCGCAGGCTTGTTTGCAGGTACATTAAAATGATCCTATAACCACAAACAAACACACAATACTGACTTCATTTTCAACACTAGATCTGTTGTTAAATCACTTAAAAGTGTACAAACTTCTTTTCTGACATTTACTGTATGAGTGTGGCTGTTTGTATTTTTGTGAATGTGTTTCAGTGTGGAATATCTCATCAGCGTCCAGATTCAGAACTGAACGGTGGTCCTTTTGGTTTCTATGCCTGGCGTTTCCATAACATTCAGTCTCCGGGGGCTTGTAATTAGACAGGAGAGATTGACAGAGCGCAGTTGTATGGCAGAGAATCAGGGTGGTACAGTGTGTGTGGGTATGAATGTGTGCATTTGTGACGGCCACCCAAGATTTCTACATGCTCAGAGCCAAACTTCTGTCTTCCTGTCCATCAATATTCACTTCCTGCCTCACTAAATTTAAGCTGCTGGACAGCACAAGCAGACCTGCTGTGTGTTTAATGAGCGTTGTGATGGAATGTCTGTCTGTACTGTAGGTACAGTAGAAATGAGCTGAGTGTGAGCTCTATGTGGCTTTAGCTGTTTACAGTGGAGCACTAGCATACTACATACTTAGACATCATGTGCAGAATGCAATGGTTAAAGTATTAGTTGATCCAAAAATCTGATCATCGTGTGATGCTGGAAAAAAATCACAGGAATAAATTACATTTTAAACTATATTAAAACAGTTATGTTAAATGACAATATTATTTCACAATGTTACTGTTTTTACTGTATTTTTGAGTAGGAGGTGGGGAGGGGCTATCAGACTCCAGTGATAAATGACAAAATAACCTTATATACTTTATTCACATAGTTTAGTACATATAGTGTATTAGTGCACAGTGTATATATATTTGGGATGCAGCTAGTGTTTTTGCAATTGCTCTGATCATTTTGCACGTTTCTTAAGGTTTCATAAGATTCACGCAGCACTGTATGTACATCATGTACAGACAGATCATACAGCACACAGAGTACATATTTCATACTGCTTTCTTTACTAAAGAAGGGTAGTATGCAGTTTGATTTTCACATGCACTATTCTTTTCTTGCCCTTGTAATTATGCCTCTCTCTGTGTGTTTGGTGTGTCAGTGAGGAGCTGGATGAATCTCAGCAAAGCGCTCATGTCACCTGTCCTGTGAAGACCATGATGAAAGCCCCAGGAACACCTGTCAAAAGCACAGCAGGTAATATCACCTCCTGACTTAAGATCCAGCCTCTCCTGTCCACATACTGACCACAGCGCTGCTGCTCTGTGTACACACTACAAATCTACATTTCAGACACAAAATTCTTTCTATCATTGAGGGACTATTGAGGGATTTTAATTTTGCTCTAATTGCTACTTTATGATGGAAAGCACATTGGTCAGCTTTTGCTGCTGTATACATAAACCAAACTTGAAACTATTATAGGTTTTATTGATTATTTTGTTTACATTTTGCACTTTTATATTTTTTTCTTTTGATTTTCATTTTAGAAAATGTGTTGTGCTCCTGTTATTTTTAGTGCTGACAAATGATTAATGGTGATTAATCGCATCCAAAATAAAAGTTTTTGTTTAAATAATATATGTGTGTACTGTCTATATTTATTATGTATATATAAAAACACACACATGCATGTATATATTTAAGAAAAATATGTTAAGTTTACATATTAAATATATTTACATATGATATAAGTTATATGAATATAAATATATAGGCCTGCATGTAAATATTAAAAAAATATATACTGTCTGTGTGTGTTTTTATATATACAATATACACAACACACACATATATATTATTTAAACAAACACTTTTATTTAGGATGTGATTAATTACCATTAATTGTTTGACAGCAATTTTTGACAGACAGATTTAAAATTAAAAAACATTTAAAATAAGATATTCATGTTTATTTTGTGTTATAAGAAAAAGACAAAAGAGAGGATCAGTTTATGTGCAGCAATCTGTCACGTCACACTTAAGACCTACAAAATGTTTGTTGTATTTCTTTAAAAAATCATCAAATTTGAAAGCTGAGACTTTGTTTCATTCTAAAGGTAAACTGCTCTGTCGGCATGTTGCCAGGTTCCCCTTTGCTAAGTGATGTATTTTTCACTGCGTGAGAACGTGATGTGTGGCTCTAGAGCAGCAAGGCTTGTTGGACATAGCAACAGTAACCAAGGGGGTGGGTCTTTGCGAAGAGTCAGTTAGCAATGCAGACGTATTCAAGGTGCACCAGTCTACGCTGAGAAAGTGGAGACACCCAAAGACGAGTTGAAGCTTTAATGAGTGTTTGTGTATTTGTGTGTCTTTGGCAGGTCTCATCACTCCCACTTTTGGTGTCATGAGCAACAGTACTCCTTTAGGCCCCGCCTTGGACCGGCCCATGCCCCGTCCACACCCCAAAGATGAAGCCTCATTGGTCCAGATGGCAGAACACATCCCTGCTGGAACACGCACTCCTGTGTGTGCTCACTGTGAAGTGATCATCAGGTACACCAGCTAGTAGTCAGTGAAAAATCGATTTGTGTATTTAAATTAGATTTGTCCAAAATTAAGGTATCTTAGAAGGCTACATAATGCTGCCACCTACTTTTGGAACAAACATTCCCTTGCTTATGATTCTCTACAATGCTGTCTAGGTTGCCAGAGCAGCTCACTACCTTTTGGAACAGATGCACAATATAAAAAATGCAGAAAGCAAAATGAGTGTGATACTTGAAAACATGTTTAACAACAGCTGCTAATATTGCTTCATTGTTGTTGTCAGCTTTCCAATTTAAATTTAACAAAAACTGACACTGACATTTCATTTTCTCTGCACCTCTAGCACACTATTACAGGACGTGATATTCGTAGAATCACAAAGTCATTAATAGAGTTTTGTGGTGAAAATGTCACCTAACATATGTTCATAATGATTAGCTTTCCTCACAAGCATCCATATGACCTCTCAATTACTCTCAAATCTGCTCTTTATGATTCTGTCCTAATACATAGTGAGCTGCCTATGTAGTAAGCATTATAAGGAATCACGGTTGCACTTCTGTCCAAAAGTCTAATGCAGCCTCTTATTTATCCTTCATGGAGAAAGCAATATCATAATTCTGTGCAAAGTTAATAAATAAAAGTAGATGGTGAGAAAAACAAGAGATATACTTTTTTAAAGTTTATTAATTAACATTAATATAATATCACTATGATTATTACTATAATTTTATTATAATTATCCTTAATACCATATATTAGTACAATTAATTTAGGAAAAGATTATTTATAAAAATATTCAATATAATCATAAAATTTAATATTTAATTATTAGTATAATGCAGGTATTATAATTATTATTATATAGACAACTTTGACATAAAAAATAATGAATATAAACAAAATGGACTATTTCTTCCAATATATGTATTATTATTATTTATATAATATTTTATAATTAATTAATTAACAAGCCATTGATAATTTATAGTAACACTATTGTAATTTATATCAACATATTGTCTTTCCTTACAATACAGTATGTGTATAATTGTAATTTGATTTATTGTATAATTAATACTTTTATTAATAAAAGTATTATAAAAATTAATAATTGTTTTCTATTGTTTTTCAGATATTTGCGCTGGCTAAATATTTTTGTGTTTATTAAAGTGTTTAATTGTCAGCTTAGTAACAGGCTACTGTAAGTGACTCACTACTAAAAACAGTAGAATGCAACAATCAGATTACAGAAGTTAAAAATGCCAGTATTTTTGTTGACAGATAAATTGTTTTTGTGACAGACCTGACGGACCTGTACACAACAGGCAGCTCAGTAGGTTTTGCATTAGAGCTTCTGTTTCTCCATCTTTCCTCCATCTGTCTCTCTCTCTTTCACTTTGAAAATGGGATGATTAGCTTAAGAGCGATATTTAATAACAATAGTCACTCTAAACTCACCTCTTACTTTCACAGATCGAACAAAGGCCATCTTATCCATCGAGAAACACACACCCATGTAACACACACCAGATATCACACACTCACGGCGGCAAACGAGATGGGAAAGCATAGACTTTATTACCTGTGTGTGTGTGTGAGAGAGAGCCAGTAATTAGGAATAGGCCTCTTCTCACAGAGCCTTCATTTAGCAAATTAAACCTTGAGTATTTATTTCAGATTTCACCTGCACGCTGAATTACATCTGAGTTTCAGATCTTTGTTGAAGCCATTACTGATTAGAGATGAAGTGTGCCGCTTATGCGCAACTAGTGGCAACAAAAGGAATTGCAGGCTGTTTGTTTGTAGCTTTACCTGCCTATTTGATTATATAATACATGATAAAATTCATATAGGTCAGTGAGATGTACTGTATGTAAGATAAAACTAAAAAACAAGGCTGTAAGGGATAAACACATATAATTTTATGATTTAAGATACTGTCTACAAAAGTTCAACCCACTGAAGGTTTCACTGTACAGTCCTTATTACTTTTGGAAAATGATGATGGAAATTCAGCCAGATGGAAAATCTGGCTAATTTGGCTTGTCGGGCTCGTACTGTCTAGGTGGGCTTTTCTTTGCCAGAGTAAACTGCATATTGGACCACAAACTGCCCTGTCACAACACAACATTTAACCACTGTATAAAGCCAACAAATCATACTGCTGTATCATGTGTGTGTGTGTGTGTGTGTGTGTTTCAGGGGGCCATTCCTGATGGCGATGGGGAAGTCGTGGCACCCGGATGAGTTCACGTGCGCTCACTGCAGTGTGTCTCTGAGCGAGCTGGGTTTTGTGGAGGAACAGGGCTCTGTTTACTGCCAGCACTGCTACGAGGAGTTCTTCGCCCCAACCTGTGCGCGCTGCCAGTACAAAATCTTGGGGGTCCGTGACCGTGTGTTTCACAAACATGAAATATACTCTATCTCTAATTGCCTGCTTGAGCTTCAGGCTCATTTATACAAATATATTCACACACAGAAGGACATTAATATGTCTTTTAGGATGGTCTAATCATTCTCCTCTTTATTTTAAAGAACATGCATGTACATTCAAAAGTTTGGGGTCAGTGAATGAAATTAATGCTGTCATTCAGCCAGGATGCATTAAATTGCTCAGAAAGTCACATTAAAACATATATTATGTTACAAAAGATTTCCATTTACAATAAATGCTGTTCTTTTTTGAACTTTTTCTTGTTGAATCCTAAAAACTAAAATGCATCATGGTTTATACAAGAATAGTAAGCAGCACGACTGTATTCAACATTGATAATAATGAGAAATGTTTCTTGAGCAGCAAATCAGCATATTATAGTGATTTCTATTTCTAGTGGAGTGATGATGCTAAAAATTCAGCTTCGCGTCACATGAGTAAATTACCTTTTCAAATATATTACAATGCAAAGTTGTTACTTTAAATTGTAACAATACTTTAGAATATATTACTGTTTTTACTGTAGTTTTGATCAAATAAATACATTTTTGTTGACCCCGAAATTTTGACTGGAAGTATATATGTGAAGATGATCATGATAATGATGTTGTGTTTTAACAGGAAGTGATCAATGCACTCAAGCAAACATGGCATGTGTATTGTTTCCTGTGTGCTTCCTGCCAGCAACCAATAAGAAACGATACTTTTCATCTTGAGGATGGAGAGCCGTACTGCGAGAGAGGTGTTTGCTTGTCTATTACTTTTGTTTTGTTTGACTTCTGTTATCTTAAAACTGAACTAATGATATTTTAAATCACTTAAATCCCACTTTCTGCATTTACCCTATATTGTACAGTTTCATTAAGACATTAAAGGGTTAGTTCACCCCAAAATGAAAATTCTGTCATTAATTACTCATGTTGTTCCTTTGTTCATCTTCGGAACACAATTTTTTAAATGAAATCAGAGAGCCATCTGTCCCTCCATAGACAGCAATACAACTAAAATGATTCCAGGTCCAGAAAACGTAGTAAAAACATCGGTAAAACAGTCCATGTGACAGTCCAATGGCTCAACTTCAGTTTTGCGATGATATGAGAATACTGTACCTTTTTTTTTGCGCAAAGAAAATAAAAATAACATAATTTACTTAACCATTCTTCTCCCCTGACTTATGTCTTTCACCATTTTAGAGAGTATCACAACGCAACACATCTGCACGCTTTAATGCACATGAACGTAATCTTCGGTTGTTGATGCCTAGTGGAAAGCGTACACATGTAAAACAATAGAGACAAAGCTCATAGTTATAGTGACTCCGAGTTGATGTTGTAATAGTTTTGTAATTGTGTGTTTAGATTACTACAGTCTGTTTGGGACGGGCTGCCGTGGTTGTGATTTCCCGATAGAAGCAGGAGACAAGTTTCTGGAGGCCCTGGGCGGCACCTGGCACGACACCTGCTTCGTGTGCTCAGTAAGTGTGTGTTCCGGCTCAGCTGAGAGTGTTTGTGTGTTCACCGAGTGCTGTGTGATGAATGTCTGCTGTGTTCTCTTCAGGTGTGCAGCGTCAGTCTGGAAGGACAGACCTTCTTCTCCAAAAAAGGCAAACCGCTTTGCAAGAAACACACTCATGCTCTCAAAATATGAAAAAAGAAAAGTTGTAGTATAATAAAAAAATTAAAGAACACATATTTACAAAGATATAAATGACACATACTCAAAGGAAAAGCAATTCTGATGTGGTTTGAATGAAGGATCTGTTAGAAGATGCTTATGTGTGAACAGCACTTTGGAAACTTATGTTGGTGTTATTTTATCAGATTAAAGAAGTAGTTTTTCTTTTTCTTTTTGAAAGGGATAGTTGTCATCATTTAGATTTACTCACCCTCAAGTTCCAATCCAGCTTCTTTCTTCTGTTGAGCATAAAATGAGATAAGAATGTGGGGACCCAAACCGTTGCCGGTCTCCACTGACCTCTATATTATAAAAAAGAAAAAAAACATGGGGACCAGCAAATATTTACTAACCAACATTCTTCAAAATATCTGTTCAACAGAAGAAAGAAACTGCATTGGAACTTGTAGGACAGGATTTTTATGTTTAGTTGAAGAACTATCCCTTTAATTTCCTTACTTAATTGAAAAGTGTATCATTTCATGAAATAAGGACCAAACAATTGGAATGAGAAAATTCTGTAGAAATACGTGTATCTGACATAAAACAGGGTTATTGCAGAAATGAAGCTCAGTGACTGACAAAAGTTTAGGATTCTTACACATTTATTCATCAAGATGATCTTCACAAATGAGCACTTCTTTTGAAGGCCTAGACACAGTCATCAGAAGTAGGAACTAAACAAAGGCTATAAATGATTTATAAACGGTCACATGACTTTTCACAACCTTTATGCTTCTGACAACTCTTTCAGTATTTATTTAAAACCAGGAAGTATTATTATAAACACAATAAGGCTGTGAAAGCAGACTATAGACTAGTTTTTCTGATGTCCCTGACAAGTTCTGTAGTCGCATTTATAGGTTCAAATAATCACGAGTAGAGTATTACTGATGTATTTTATGTTGTAGAATAAAATGTAAAAATCTCTTGAGCTTATGTTTAACACAGCCCTTATTTCAGAATGATGGAACTGTAAGTGCAAGAAAAGCAAACTCACAGGTTTAAAGACTCCTTCTGGCAGTGCTCTGTTGCCAAAATATTACAAAAAGACTTACGTTGTCACACACTTATATAGAAAACTTCACAATATTAGATAATGCCATCTAAGAGCTTAGAGAAGTCATACATAAATAACATACTGAATAAGAAAATGAAAACTCTAAAATGATCAGCTGTTCTTAAAGGAATTATGCAGAATTTACAGCAGAATATGGACTCATTTTATGTTGCTTTTTAGTCATTTTCACAGCCTCTTTCATTACACACGTTTTGTGTTTCAGAGTAGAAGGAAATTATGTATGCATTTGTAAACGTGAATTGAAGGGAAGTGTATTTATTTCTATGCGATATGGGCAACTTTGCTTTTACTATATTTTGTGAAATGCTTGTTTTTATGCCTGTTTTATGTATTTTATAATTTTTCAATGATAATGCTATATTAGATTTGCACTTTCAGCATTTTTTAAAGTTTAAAACTCCTGTTTGCTTTTTTATAAGTTTTAATAAAAATCAAATGCTAACACTCTGATGTCTTTTACCTCTAATTATTATAAACTCATATGGAGAATTTGTTCGGTCAACTATATGGAATTTCATTTCTTCTATTTTTTGATTTTTTTTTAAAGAATATTTTTATTTTCTTTTAAAAAAAAGGGGAGAAATAAATAACAAGGGCTGTAGTTTCTATTTTTGAATTAAGTATAGATTTACAGATCCACACATCTTTTTGTGCTGGTTTCCAAGGCAGCATCAGTGTTATCACTCATATTTGTGTTTATCATTTAAGCAAACCCTTAAATAGAAACTTCAGAATATGAATTCATCCTGAAGAATTTGCGCTCCAGACATGAATGACTCATTATGCTGCTGATTCAGGAGATGTGCAGCAACTTTACTGAGATCGAACCTAAAAACAAGCAATAAGTTTTAGATTTATATTGAAGGAGTGAATTGAACCATATCTGGCAATCAGAATATCATATAGACCTGAGGATAACGACTCTCTTGGTCTAATAAGCCACCACCACAACACCTTAGCAACTTTGTAGCAAGCATTTTCTTCTGGATGTAAAAAGTTTTGTGTGCATTTGTCTCTCTCAGGTGAGTGATTTGGCTGTAATGGCCGTAACTCACACCAGCACGTGAGCTCAGAGGTCGTGACCTCTGCCTAACACATGAATGAGACATTCACTTCAGCCACAAAGAACACCTTCTCTCGTTTTCTGTCTTTTCTACTCGTCCGCTCTCTTCACACTAGTTTGAGGGGTGTGACTCAAATCATCTGAAGATGTGAAAGCTGTATGCTTAACTAATCAAATTATTTTAGTTAATAAATATTTTTGATAGTATATGCAATAGAAATTTACAGGTAGTTCTACATTAATTTGTATCAAGGCCCTCTTTGCTTACTATGTACCATGGTGTTTACATGTGAGGTACGTCAGAAAATACCATGGTATTCCAAGAATATCTATCAGTGCCTTTTTGGTGGTACTTTTTTGAATAGTGGGGCATGTTGTCATTGAAGGATTTACAAAGAATAAAATAAAATAATTAAACGATATGCAGGGTTACTATAGTTATTAAAAACTAAAACCAGAACAACATTTTTGTTGCTTGAAATAAAATAAATGGTAGCTAAAATATATTTTATTTGAGCCAGTGTGCAAGGTAACATTATTCTAATTTTTGTTTAGTTTAATTTGAAGTACTAAATAACTCAAATTAAATCAATTAATCAATAAAAATAGATAAAAACCTGATTTAACAAAAATTAAGACGGAAACAGAAAATATAAAAATCGAATTCAAAACAGAAACAACAATAGAATAACTGATATAAAGTAAAATAAATAAATAAATACAATGTAAATCAGTCCAAAACATTCTGTTTAAAATGCATAATGAGCTATTTATTTATCAGTTTGTTTGTTTGTTTATTTTAATTTAGTAAAACTAGAATCATAAAACAAGTCATTATGGAAAAGGTCTACTATTATTTAATAAATTGCAATAATTGTTTACAATAAATGTATTTATTTAAACTATATATGTAAACTACCCTTGTTTATGTAGTTAATAGTTTTTTTTTTAGTTAGTTAGTTAGGTTCCTAAATCACCTGACTAACTCTCTTAACTACCTCTGTGGCTGAGTTTGTCTGTTCGAGTGCGCGCGCCGCCGGTAGTTGGTGTCGTGGAGTCCCCGCGCGTCTCGAGCTGCTGATGTTGACGAACGCTGAAGACATTTGTGTTGAACTGACACATCATTCACACGGACTCTCTGGAGCCTTTAGCCAGAAATCACGGAGACTTGGACTTCAGAACGGGTAAGAATCCAGTCAGTCCCGTCTTTTCTAGCGGGGGGATATGATTCGGATCGGTCTCGTGATATATCTGGTCTTTTATAAGAACTGCGAATGATTTCAATGAATTGTAACGTTTAACGTTTAATCTGTGAGTTCTGATGAGGGTTCGTAGCTCTTTGGGTTGCACTATACATTGTTACAAACATTTTCCATGGTAAATATCCGCCGAGATAAGTTACTATCGTACTGTATATCCATAAGAGAGCATATTAAAGGAGATATATTAATACTTTGCTGTATAGTCTAATAGTAGCAGCTAAGTTACTATGGTATTTTAGGATAACCTACGGTTGCCATGAACAAGTTTTTATGTAACCAACACTTTTCACAGGTTGTGTCTTTAGACCTTTTAACAACATGACTCAACAATATGCAATAATTAGCCTACTTTTCGAAGTATGACGTAACTACTATAGCATATGAAAATGGTAAATATTCAGTACCATGTTGTATATCAAAATACCATGGTATTAACTTCAGGTACATCTTTGTACTATTGCAGCTCAGCACTTCTTTGTTAGAGAAATAATTGAAGATCTCCTTGTGATAAGCGTTTGGTCAATCTGTAACTTATTGTGGTATTTTAAAGTCACACTTTACAGTAACATTAAAAAAGCTGAAGTGTGTCACTGCATTAGAAATACTGCCTGTTTTCAAACAGGTTTCCCTGCTATTGGTCAGGCAAACAGACCAATAGCCTCCAAGCATATAAGTTTAGTAAGTTTACTTACAATCTTAATTAAGTTATGTTTACTTACATTCTTATTTCTACTTTAAAATGAAAGTTGGATAGCCTGAAAAGAGAAAAGAAGTTTAGTAAGTGTTTTTTTTTTTCAATTATTTGAAACTGTAAAAGTATTTATATAATTTTTACCATAATTTTATAGTTTTGTTGCATTTTCATTGCGACAACGTTGTCAAATCATATGTAACTTTACACAGAAAATAAGTAAAGTTTATTTTTATTAGCCTGTTTTTTAAACTAACATTGTGTATATGCAGTAGTTAACTATTTTGTGGCTATATTATTGAAGCAAGTGTGTCTTTTAACCTTTACAGACTACTAGCCATGATCACTTGCACCGTAAGTGACTCACTGTAACCCAGATTTGTAGCTCAAGTGGAAATTAATTTTTTGTGGCAATCAACAATATGCCAAAAAGGCTGTGGATTCAACTCAGCTTGAACCGCTGAAACCAGAATATTCCTTTAACACACTGGATGGGTTTGCACTGCTGATTTGGTCATGATATAGGGTGTTCAGGACACGTCTGCTGGGAATATGATACAGCGACAGAAACTTTTAACTGCTCTGATAAGGAGTTTACTCACACTATCTTGATAGCCTCTACTCTTTCAGCACTTAGGGGGTAATCCCAATAGGAGCGACTTTCTCTTGGGATAATGGAGGAATCAGACTGTTTGTGTCCATTAGCTGCATGATTTTTGACTTTTATGAACCATCTGCTCCATGAACACAAGAATCAATTGTTGACTGAAGCACAGTTCACAATGCCTTCAGTGTTTAGCAAGGTCTCTATAGCTCGATTTTATTGTGTTACTTATATATGATTTGTACATTTTTGTGGGACATGTTAAAGGTCCCACTTTATATTAAGTGGGCCTAATACCTGGATACTTACATAGTAATTTGATGTGTATGTAGTATGTAACCACAGTGTAAGTACACATTGGTACGTAGTGTCTTGGTACGTAGAATTGTTATACATGTAACAACCCTCAGAATGGTATATGTAAGTACAAATGTGTAACAGGACTTTGATAACAACACTTTTGGTAATGAAAGTACAAATGCGTAGCAGGAATGATATTAAAGATATTATATTATATTAAGTGAACAATTCATATGGATTTACATGTAATTACTCTAATGTAACACAGCAGTGGTTTAGTTAGGCTTTACGTTTAATTTGTGGTTGGTGCCCAGAATGTTACACTTTATATGAAGTAGACAGTTCCTGAGGAGTAACCATGTAAGTACACTGGTATTACAGTGGTGCACCAACTCCAGATCCAACTCCTCCCACTTTACATATCCCTAAACCTACCCATCTTAACCCCCTAGATCTCATTCCACTGCTAAACCTACCCATCCTCACCCCCATGGATCAAATTGTTCCAATTACTCTTATATTGTTGTTATATAATTCCTGTTACAAGAGTACTTAGTGAAGTGGGAAAAAAAGGTTGTTACCAATGTCTTGTTACACATTTGTACACACAGGAGCGTAATTTCCACTGCTTGTCTCCCGAGAATTGGAGCAAAAATCTTGTCATGCACGTCGATTGGTCCCGATGTGCGTAATCTGGTAATGTGAGGCATTCACAGATGGAACTTTGCACCTCCCAATCTGTTCGCGCACAAATCGGGGCCACCCTTGATATTTAAGATTTAAATCGGGGTGATTACAGCTGTATGATTACATCAGTACTTTAACAATAACCAATGCGCCACCATAAAACAGCTGCTGTTATGGCTCCGATTTATGGTGCAGACAGAGTTTTGTAGTAACACAACAGTCTGAATAATTTGTGGAAAACTTATCACAACTGTTAGGAGAAAGAGGTGCACTGCAGTGAAATCACTTCAGTTTTGAAAGTACCTGGTGAGTACAGCTGCTAGCACGCTAGCTAATGTAAACACCACCGAAATATCATGACGATCTCATGCGTGAGATCACGTGAGGCGCTCCCTCTGCCATGATAATCGTAATAATATCTTGTAGTGTGTGGTGCCCCACGCTGTTCAAATCCTGTAGTGTGTGCATGTTTAGGTTAGGATTTTAACATACCAACATCAGCTGGACAGAATTCAGCAGAATTTACAGGTCTCAAGATGCATTTTAATGATATTTTTAACTTAAGATGGACCTAAAGTGGTGCAAGGACAAACAACAGGAGATGTGACATAACATCCAAATATGCCTGTTTGCATGCATAGACAGGTATTTTAGGAAATGCAGTCTGAATCTAACATAACAGTGCACAGTAATTGTCTTGAAATGCATTGTTAAAATTGATGCATTTGTTACAAAAACATGTCTATAGCGGTGATGCTTTAACGATTCTCTGATAACGTGCTAAAATCTTCATTAAGGAAGTTTCTTTACAGTCATGCCTGTTGCTATAAATATTTAACATAAAACATGAATAAATGAAATACAAAGAATCCTAACTGACTATAATCGGTTGCGCGCTATTGTTGTTTTTAGGTTATATGTTGTGCAGTAGCATTTTACAACCTTTTCTTTGTGTGTGATATCAAAACAAGTTCACTAATATAACTGTAGGTCCAATGTCACGGATGAACAGAGAGCGAAAGACCTGAAACTATGTGAGCTTACACACACACACACAGGCACTAATCAGGTCCAGCTGTGTGTCAGTGTGTGTTATGTGGAGTTCACGTTGGAGAGTGTGTGACCATATGGCATAAAGCGTCCAATTCTTACCTCACCCCCCACCTTTCATCATGGGACTAGGCAGGAAAGACTCAACGACCAGCCAGAGTCGAAGAGCAGATGTGAGTGTGTGTATGAGAGAGAGCGATGGAATGTGTGAGTAGTAGTACACCCCATCTATAGCGCAAGTCGGAACGACTAGAACACTAGAAAGCAACATGAAATCAAAATGTCAAAATTTGCTCTTCCTGTAATATAGCCTAAATTACTTGATGTCTGTGATGCAACTTTTTTCACAATCTAATCAAAACATAATGCTTATAATAAAGATCCATTGTATGTTTTTCTTGTTCAATAAGCAGAATATTTTAGTCTCATTTATATACTATTATATTATTTATTAATTTTTAAGAATCTTATTTTAAAATTTTAATTTTTAAAATTCCATTTGTTTTAACAGTTTTAGTACTTAGAACTTACTTGATTATTTGCCAAACAGCTTTCTGATTTTTCAGTTTTTCAAGTTGTCTAATATTGTATTTTTATTTTATTTTATTTAGTTTTGTTTATAAATGATTTTTTAAAAATATTAACATTTAATATAACATTTTATTTGGAAATGTATGCAGTCAATACTGTTAAAACTTCTATTTTGAAACTTTCGACTTTTAAGCAGATTTAAAAGAAAAACTGCTATGGAAAATTAGTTTAGTAATTGAGTAGTTTTTTTATATTTATATTTTATTATACGGCAGCTTTATTTTGATAACCAAAAATGTTTTAATAGTTTTAGTTTTAGTTAACAATGACATCTCTGCTAAGCAGTTTGAAGTGCGAATGTGCCAAGTCGTCATAACTCAGATATTTCTGTTTGAATCATAAAGTTGTCTACTCTGCAAGCTTGCCAATTCAGAAAAAATAGAACAGTCTCGTTTCAATCAACAAAGCTCACTACTGCAAGTGCGCAGTCTAAAGTCAAAATGGTGTAGACACTGTGCTTGGGTGTTTTTATTTATTTATTTATTTTTTTTGTTTTTTTTTGGGGGGGGGGGGTTGCTGACTTCCTTTGGATTTAGCATGCTAATATGACTAGCTGAATATAATACAGAAATGCTGTGTGTATTTAAGTGTGTGGTTGTGTGTGTGACTCAAAGGGAGTCTCTGTTTGAGCTCCGTTAGTCTCAACCTCGCCCTGACACTACTGCTTTAATACACATTAATACACTCACACATACATGTTTATGTGATGTTGCTTGCTTCATTTGACTTGAGAAGTGTCAGGCCCTAAAGTTCAATATTTATTGTAGTTCAGTATTATGTGCTAGTGTTTGTAGTATAATCATTTTTGATTGTGTGTTTTCTCTTCACAGGTGATCTGTATTCTGATTGGCTGTAGGTTGGTTATGGATTGTCCTTATATCAGAAAGGTGAGTGGTATTGTTTCTTTAGATGGATTATGACTGGCTGAAAGATAATGATTTTCTCCCAGTACAGAGCTCAACTCAAAAATTATTTTGTAAATAATAATAATTTTTTATTAATTTATTAACTTTTTAAACATATTTTCATTTATTAATACATTTTATATATCAATGTAATTCACAATTCTTGATTCCAAATTCAAATTTAAAACCACAGCAAAAAACTGCTAGTCTAATTTAATTTTCAAACATTATTAAAAACAAGCGGCAAAAATAAAACTAAAACTAAACAAAGATAAAATAAGAGCAAATATACAAATTACAAGCAATTACACAATCTACCTGGATGTATGAGACTTATATTTTACATTTTATTTACATAACTTTTTTTTTTTGATTTGGCAAAATCCACTGGAAATTAATAAAATCTTAAAATGCCACAGATATTTTTAGAATGAATATGAATTGTTGTAGTTGTGCCAGTCTTAAAAGTAAATATAAATACAATATAATAAAATAAAATAAAATATTTGTATGTAAAAAATAAATAAATAAATAAAAGTAAATATATATATATATATATATATATATATATATATATATATAGACTTAATCGATCATCAATTAATCATTGACAGCCCTAATGTCAACTGTAT
>JAUMHE010000048.1:24524184-24559939 GCA_032359235.1 Enteromius mattozi
TATATATATATATACAATTAATCGATCATCAATTAATCATTGACATCCCTAATGTCAACTTTATTGAATTTATTTACTCATCCTTATCTCGTTCCAAAGCTGTATGAGTTTTCTTCTGTGGAAAACAAAAGAAGATATTTAGAAAAATTATCTGAGGGCTGGGACATGCCAAGCTGAGAGTAAGAACTCTAGTTGGATGTTCAGTTGAGCGAACGAGTCAGTGACCAAGAATTAAAGTGAAAGTGATGAAAATAAGCACGTAAATGAGACAGAAAGCTCTTTAAATGTTACATGATCTTTCAGAAATCATTCTAATATGCAAATGTTTTCATAACAACAGGAGCCTCTTAAAATGATTAAAGTTATCAACGTTACTGATACTCAAAATGGTAAGCAAACGTTGCTTTGTTTACATGTCGTATATATCTGCATTTATCTTGTATATCTTTATTTCGGTTTCTCCTTTTGAATGACCAATATATAAGTTTGATAGCTGCTGATATAAACAGTTAGTTCTGCGCAGAACGCGCATGTTAAGTTTGTCGTTGGCTGTAGTTTGTGCGGTGTGTTTGAGCGCAGCTTTTTGGTCTGAGGCTGGCAATGCAAGGAGACAACACCATGGGCTTTCATCGCCGCTAGTTTTTTGAACTTGGCTTGGTGTGCCCTGGCCCTAAATGTTTCTGTTTTGTCTTTAAATTGAGTCAGTGGAGTCCAGAGTTGTGTGGAGCGCACCATTTTGTTGTTTGGTGTTCTGCAGAAAAAAGAAATCTGCAAAGTTTGGAATGGCATCTCAATTTGCTTTTTGTCTAAATTGCCACCTACGAGAAACAGTTATTATCAATTAGCTCTCAAGCGTGTTTTTTTATTCCTATGGGATCAAATGTAGTTTTGCTGGAACTACCCAGGAGCTTACTTGAATTTCAGTTGACAAAGCTACAGATTTAAAACATTTGAGAGCATGAGATCTCTAGTCTGGAGTTTAGCGAGTCTATAAAGGCTTCAGGTTTGTCTGAGTGATTTATCATGCAGGAAATAATGTTATCACGGTACATTCCTCAGGTAATATACGATCACACACACCTCCCATTGACCCAGGTGTGTGTGTGTATACAGTAAGTGAGTGACAGAGAGATCGCTGGTGTCTGCAGGGCTGATATTATCGCTTGCTGAAAAGAGATATAGATCAAGAGGAAATTGAGCCATTTAAATCCCAGGAGCACTTTATGATTAATGGCTGTCAGATATTACACCGTCTGCCTCTGAAAAGATCTGGCAAACAGCCGAATAAAACACCACACACACACTCATAAAAGTCAGTCATTTTTCCATTGTCCAAAAGCCAAATACCCTCCGCAATCCACCCACTACGCGTGGGCGGTGTGGCCCAAATCTTATATCATGGTATGAGTAATTTTATATGACGTTAGCAGTCTGTATCAGTTTTTTGTTTTTGTGTGTGGAAAAAGTGGTTTACTTGTTAACCATGTGGTAATATCTATTTCTGGATACTGTAGAAGCAAAAGCTCATTTGATTATCTAATTGAAAAGCCGAATATTCATAAAAAGAATGTTAAGTACCACATTACATAACGAAACAAAATAATAAAATATTTCGCATTGTAAATTAGATAGTTCTGACAATAAAAGTGTGTTAGCCTATATGTTTTAGGTTATGCGGTCATTATATGCATTGCCTATGACCTCTGTAATCATGCGTCAAAGTGCAACTAAACTGTGCTTTTCATGTGTCTTTGATGTTCTCATGTGTAAATAATGTAAAGCAGTTCATAGCTGTCCAAATATGTCTTCTGTGGTATAAACAATAAATCGAAATGACACATTTCCACCGTTATGCGTAACATGCTGTAAAACCGCCTGTCTCTATGACCCACAAACCCATTTTTGCTCTTTAAAGAGAGAGATAAAAGAAAGGAAATCTAGAAATGACTAGATTTTGTAATGTACGTGCTCCAGAGAGCATACATTTCCTGATTATGAGACTGTCACCTTTAAATTAAATGAAGAAGCATATTTAAGTGTGTGTGTATTTTTTGCAGATTTCTTTAAATGCAGTATATATATATATATATATATATATTTTACATTTTATTCATCAAGCAACACTGAAACTTATGGTTTCCACAACTAACAGCACGACTATTTGTCACTGCTAATAATAAGAAATGTTTATTGAGCAGCAAATCAGTATATTAGAATGATTCCTGAAGGATCATGTGACACTGAAGACTGGAGTATGATGCTGAAAATTCAGATTTGTTCACAGTAATAAATTACATTTTAAAATATATTCAAATAGAAAACAGTTACTTTCATTTTAATAAATATTTCTCTATATTACCATTTTCACAAAAAAAGCATTTGCAGCCTTCGTGACTCTTAGTGAGCATAAGAAGACTTTAAAAAGTCTTACAGACCTCAAACTTTATATATATTTTTCACCCTAGTAGCAGTGAGCACAGGTAAGCACCAGTCACGTTTGCTGCAGAAACTGTAATCTAGTTATCACATGGGACATTACACAGATGCCCTGCTGTGCTCTTATATGTTCGTGATTGGCTATTAAGATTGATTTACGTTCTTTCCGGTTTGCCACACCCCCACTCCAGTGCTCACGTCTGTTAAAGTGCTTATGCTTGTGGAGTTTCATTACTTCCTGTCTCAGTGGCTGGACTGGTGATCAGTGCTGTATGTGTGTCTGCTCATGTATGCACTTATAAACTTATAGACTGCTGACGGATAACCCTTGGATAAACCATTTATCATGCATCCCTGAGCTACAGTATATATCCATTTCACATGCTCGCTTGTGTGTCAAAGACTGCTGGTGCTGCCTCCGTCTGATAAAGTTTCAGCATCTCTTTTGTCTCCCTCAAGTTCATTGTGTTCTCATTAAAATGTGGTGTGTTTATGAGTGGGAATGGTGAAATAAAGGCGAAACCCATGTGACAGGCTGATCACCGTGCAATAATGTGTTTATAAATGGTCAAAATGACCAGGTTAAGAGTTAAAAATTGTAAATCAGCTATGATTATCCCTGGTTTAAACTAAGTTAAGTTCAATCGACAGCATTTGTCTTGTTTTCTCTAAACAAATCAAGGTATGGCAAGACATTTACGAAGGAAGTAAATGGGGCTAATTTTCCAGAACAGATAAGCCAAATTTGCTAAAATCACATTTCATTACATTATTTTTTTCCCAGTTGAAACTTGTATATTTGAAGTCAAAGCTATTTATATCATAACTTTTACAGTATTGTTAATATTATTCATTACGTTACACTGTCATGGGGATGAAGTTGTCAATCATTCTGATATTTTCAGTTTTGCATTAAATTTATTTTTGTTTATTTATTTATTATTATGTGCTTTTGTCATTTTTAGGGTGCGTACACTTTTGTAGTTCGGTTCACTTGGTTCGTTTGGTCTGGACCAAAAAAGAAAGGTCTGGTCTGCTTAGCATTCACACTGGCGTTTTTGACAATGAACCTAAAGGTACCGAACCTAAATACATAGTCATACATTCACAACCTGATTGTTTGGGTTGAATGACGTGTAGTTGACAGAACTTACCAAACACACCAAACAATCTTAAAGTGGTACTGTGCAGACCTGATCGGTGTATGACAAACCCAAAACGTGTTTTAAGTCATGAAAACAGCTGATTTATGTCAAAGAGTGTACAAATCTCTGATTATGCTGTTCTGATTGGCTTAGCATTATTTCCATCCTGCTCTTCAGACAGATAAACCCATATCGATGTACTAGATGGTTGCGTGTAATAGGCTGATATATTAGTGATGTTGTGAAGCTTTGCTGATGGCTTCTATTGTTCTGAAGTATCTACCTGAACAATAGCAGCTTTCAACAGAGCGAATGTTGTTCTGTGTGTTAAAGCTCAGCGTGAAAGAAGAGATGCGAGTACAATCCTTGACTGACTCGCGCTGAAATGGAGACATCTACGAGACACACACACACACACACACACACACACACACACACACACACTTCGGGGCTTCTGAGGGAATCCTTGGAGTTTCCAAGGTGACTGTTGTTCCGGCACTGAGGATTAGAGTGTGCCATCAGATGGATTCGGAGTCTGAAGTGTGTCTGATTGAGGCGCTATCAGATTCACCTCGCTCTCAGGACGTTTATCTGGAGATGTGGTCTTGTGGTGAACCGTCGGGAGCTGTTGAGCTATCTTACGCTTTGGACAGGTTTGCTGTGATTTCGCTTTCTGTGCCAGACGTCCTTCTCAATGAGGGTCTTTGTGTCGTGCTGCTAATTTTAGCTCCGGAATATTTTACCCAACTGCCAAACGGGACGGCCGTAAAAGCCAGTGCACTGTGAAGTCTTTCCCCTGTGGTTCAGCATGGCTGAAGTGTGTGTGTGTGTGTGTTTTCTCCCTCAACAGTGTGTTAACAGACACACCTTGTTCTGTGCTGTGTATTTTTTACGATTAAACTTGGCGGATGATAAAATAGGCCAAAAAATTCCCACAGACGTTGAAGCAGTGCTTGTTTCAAAGTTTTCATACATGGCTGATTTTCTGAACTCTTCAGAGCTGCAGGTTTGCACAGTAACAGCTGGCAGAGTTCTGAGTAGAATTATGGGTAATTGCAAAATGGAGGATGTGCACCTGTTTAAAATGCTCGCCACTAAAAAGGATCAGAAAATGACATGAATTGGGAGATCATTTTTTCCCTTGTCAAATTCTTTATCAGTATAAACAAACACAGAAATGGATGCCATAAGTGACCTTTGCATGCTTCACTGCATTTCCGTTGTTCATTTGTGCCATATTAAAGACACGTATAATAGCCTATACAGTGACCACACACCTATAATAGAGTCATTTATATAGATCAGTGTAAAATAAATATTTGATGGATTAGGTCACACTAAAAACTGTTTGAATGTATTTGCATTATAATATAAAATATCAATCCAAGTGTCCTGTTTTAAAACTATATTATGATATTTAGTAGTGATATTTAGAAATACATTTTTTCAAATCAGTTGTAATTTAAAAAAAAATATATTAATTATGTTTTGAATCAGATGAGGTGTCATTGATTTAAAAAACATTTTTATAATTTTTTTTTACAGTATATTTTATATTAAAGCAAATGCCATCTTTTAAAATATATATTTTGATGACAATCAGGTGTCATTTAAATTAAATGATATATTTATATATATATATACACACACAAACACATGAAGCAGGTTATCTTTTTTTTTAAAGGTATGATGTTTTGTATCATATTTTGCAGCAAAGGTATATTTTTTGAAAAATATATATTTATTTATTATATAAAAGTGTTTTTAAGTGCTGTTTTTTCCTAACGCAGTGACATTCAGGTATTTTTAACAGTGATTTTAATGTTAAATTTTTTTTTTTTGTCAAACAGCAGTGAATTCAGTCTGTGTGAGAGGGACTGTGAATGTACAAAAAATATTTGTTTTAACCCTACACTTTATAAGCCAGATTGAATTAGTGCTAATGTCTCTAACTCATTTAGAAACCACCTTCTCTCTCTCTCTCTCTCTCTCTCTCTCTCTCTCTCGCTCTCTTTCTCAGTATGAAAGGGATGTCTTTCACAGATTCGATTACATTGACTGACTTGTGACTGGTGACTGGTGCTGATGTGGTTGTGTCTGATGTCTTGTGTTTCGCATTAGATGTTTTCTGTATCTGATTGGTGGAAACATGCAGTGACATGACATCAGAAATCAACAGCATCAGGCAGCTAATAATCAGTCAATATCCCTTTTCTCAGCCGAATGTGTGGTAGCCTTATAGTTTGGTAGCAGATTCTGAACCATGATATTCAAATCTCCAACCTTGTCGGATTTTAGCAGGGAACCATCTGGATGTTTGAAGAGATTGAACTTCACATTGAAGGGAGAGTAGAAGCCAAAAAATTCCTTACAATGTAAATTTTTTTCTTTTACATAAAGCATTCATAGGAATGAATAAGTGCAGATTATTAAATAATAGAAACATCTAAATCCTGCATGTGAAATCACACATATTTATGAGATTTTATTTAAAAAAAAATAGATTATTAGATTATTTCTAGATAATATAAAAGTTTTTTTGTAGATTTTACTTAAAAAGTAATAACATTAATCATTATATAATGGTATTTTTGTACCTTTCACATAGTAACCAATCATGCTAAATCTAGAAAAAAATCTACATTACAAGAAAATCTAGCTATGTAAAACTTGGTGTCACAGCGCTGTGGTGGTTGCTAGTCCAAAAGCATTTAAAAATATGTTATAATATTTTGTATAAAAGCATGTGTCATTTAAATTATATTTTGTGTATACATATGCAATAACAAATAACATATACCTCATTGGACCAAACGTTTCTTTTCCAAGCCAAATATTTTCTAGTTTTCTAGTGTGACCCATTTTCCTGTTTTATTGTCCATAGATGATGCTACAGGAAATTTCTTTGTAAACTTGCTAAAATTTAATTTTCAAGTCTAATATTGCTTGTCTTTGTAAATGCAAAACAGCATTATTTTATGTGTTTCTGCAGATTTCCATCACTCAAGATTCGCCGGTTTGTGGGAGCTAATGCACTCGGGACAGCGATACGTGTGCAGGTAAACACAGTCACACACACAAAGATTTGTCTTACATATACGTCCACTGCTGGTCGAGACCCTGCTGTTACCGGTAATGTTTATACCTCCGTAACACGATCAACGCGGAAGCTTTAGCTACACCATAACCTATATGTGCGCAAACATGCTCCGTATTAGCAGAGCGAGCAGGCAGGAGTCTCATATCTGTAGAGAGGAAGAGAGGTCAGAGGTCATGCCCAGGGGGCCGCGAGTGGGTTTCATGTTTCAGGTGAGTGTATAGACAACAGACAGACAACACTACACACATGATACCGCTCTGAATGCCAGGCTGTGGAGGCCAGATAAAGACGTTAGTGTGAACGGTAGAGAGAGGGTCGAGTGTGGCGAGGTCTCCGCGTGATATGAGATCTGCGTCTCGTAGTCGGTGACACGGACGCTCTATATTTGGGAGCTGAAGCACGACTGCTGACCCTTAGATCCACTCCACCACCTGCTTACACACACACCGGGCTGTGTGTTGTTGGAAACAGAGCACAACAGTCAGGTTCTTGTAGATGTAAAATCTCATATGGTTCCTAGTGATTTGGGATGAGAGTGTATGAACGTTTTATGACAGATTTGTTGTGAGCATCTGAGATCACTTTTAACTTAACAATTTAATGAAAAAATGTCCCGACGTTGATTTCAACGTCTCTCCTACAAAAGAAAATATATAAATACAACAACAATATCTAGTAATAAATTAAATGATATTTCAAAATTGTACGCCATTAATGAAATTAACGAAAATGTTTACTTACTTGCAATATCACCTTTTCCAAATTATTTTAAATATTTCTAGTCCAAGCTGAACGTCCTTCAAGGACAGCGCATCCACACTTTGCTCTGCCATCCTCGGTACAGCCCACTCTGATGACCGTTATGCAAATCCTGCGTGCACAGACCTTGCCAATAAAATGCGTGACGCAGTCCATGCGTGCAGCGCGTTTAAAATTCAGCTTTTGCGTCACATAAGTAAGTTACACTTTAAAATATATTAACATATAAAACAGTTATTTAAGTTTCTGTTTTTACTGTATTTTGATTAAATAAATTCAGCCTTGGTGAGCAAGAGACTCATTAAAAAACATTAAATCCCATGCTTTTTGAACTGTAGTGTATGCAGATATATTCAGTACTGTATATGTATGTGTATGTGTGCGAGAGTATAATTTATTATATATTATGCAAATGAATGACTTTAAAACAGTAGTTTTATATTGTACTGTTTGAATCAGTTACATTATTTGCAGAGCTTCATGGGATGCAAATTCCTTGCTTATACACTATAGTGCAGTATTGTAATTTTGTTCTTGTAAAATTCATGTGATACTAGCGTACTGCTCTTAATGTATATATGGTAGAAATAGTATGAGCAGTGTCCAGTTATGCTGTCGCAACTCCAGCCAATGTCCCTTTTTTCCACGCCTGTATATGGTGCAGTCTATTTCAGATAAACTCACCTTTAAATGACATGTAAAGACAAAACGAATTTGGCACATTTACATATCACTCAAATAATCTCTTCCTGTCTAAGTGGGTGGTTAAAGTTCAGACTAAGCTGACCGATATCCACACACATGCATGCTTCAGTTCCTCATCCTTTCTCCTCTCAGACTCTTTGCTCCATTCATCTGTTTTTCTTTTTTTCCGGGTGGGATATTGTATGTTTTCAGAGGCAGTCGACTTTTTCACAGTGCTGTGACTGACTGATCCTAAGACGGAGGTCGAAGGTCATGTTCAGAGGTCCTGACCTCCAGCGGAATGCATGCGTGGGGGTTGTTATCGGGATCCATTTGCGTGATTTTTTTTTTTGCGATGTGCAGGTGTAAAAACAATTGAGGTTGTATGTCCAGACTGAAACATTTTGTGGGTATGTTTATGTCATTATGCAATTTGATAAATTTCTTTTGTGAAATGGATGCGTAAATGACACAATAAGTGGCTACAATTAATTCTTAGGGAATTCCGCTTTGTTTATAAGCAAATATTTTTACTTCTCATTATTAATGTAAATAGAAATGCTTATTTCCCCTATTTTTACATTTAGATCACCTTTCACACTATTGATTAGTGACTAGTGCAGTGCAATTTTTTTTATAAAATTGTTTTTAATAAAATTGTACCGTAGTTTAATTTTTACATGTATCAGCCAATTATGAGCTATTAAATTTATCAGCTATTTATGAAATGTATTGACCATTTTTTCACTTTTCTAAGAAGTGCTTAAAAGAAGCTTATTTCTGCCACAGAAAAAAAGGAAATTGTAATAGGTTTTTTTATGTCACAACTCTGACTTTACATAAATTCAGAACTGCAAGATTTAAAGTCATAATTCTGAAAAGAAAAGTCTAATTGTAAGATATAAACTCGCTATTGTGAGGAAAAAAGTCTGTATTGTGAGATATACAGTACTTTGTATTATCAGGGGGTAAAGGCTAAGTTTACAGTATACGTTTTTGTTTTAAAACGCAAAACTTTTGCAATGGTTGCACCTGTTGTTTCCACTACTCCGGCGTTTTTGACACTTTTGAAAATGCTGAAAACCCCATTTATGTTTGAAAACTCTGGGGTTGCATTTCAATGTAAATGAACCAAAACGGAGACTTTTGAAAATTTTGGCATGGCTACCCACGTATGCTTGTTGACTGTATAAACAATAGCATTTTGCTCGTTGTACCCATAGATATGTGTAGGTAGATTCCCCATTCGACCGCTCCAATCACACAGACGCATCCGCCATCTAAATAATAGGGCATCTACTTATACATATCTGTGGTTGTACCTGCATGATTGGTCATGTGACATGTGTTTTTGGTTGTGTAGTGTGGACTGAGATCTTTTCTGAAATGCAGTGAAAACACCAGTGTAGAGAAGGATCCTTTTCATTTTAAAATGCTGTTTTAAAGCATGCTGTTTTAAAGTTAGCCAAAATTTGCATATAGGTGCAGTCCATCACGAACAAAGCTTTTTCAGGGTTCGAGCCTACAACCTTTCAGTTACCATCTTGAACTTTAACCACTATATACCACCCATCCAGAAATATTTATATTTCCTTTTAGCACTTTACAAATGTCAAACATTTGCCCTTTAAACTCATGATAATGATAAGGAAAAAGCAAAAATAGATCAAATAGAGAGTCTAAACAAACACGTTTCTGTCTTGTCATGTGTAATTGCCATCACTTCCTCTCGCCTTGTTGTCTGTCTCTTTCTCTCTCTATTTCATGTTTTCTGCTCTCTGTGACCCTTTGCTTTTGTCTCCTTCATTCTTTTCCTCTAATTGGCACCTCGTTAGGGAATTCTTAATTGGAGGGATGAGCCAGGTGGCAGCAGAGCCGCGATTGCTCTCATTAGTGTGTGAATGTGTGGTTGTGTGTGGTTGTCTTTGTTTAAGCAGAATAAATGTGGAGCAGCCTGCATGTGCTGATTATGTTCCATTCACCCATGTTGAACTCTAACACATTCCCCTCACGGCCCTCCGACACACTCACACACTCCCCCTGCCTCGCTGTCTGTGTGCCACTGACCATTTCCATTGATCCTAGGCAATAATAAAATGCAAAACAATAACCAATTAATGCAATTAAACACTCTTGTTATAAATTTGGATGATAAGGTTTGATTGTTTTCATGCAAAAATGGGGATTCTGTCATCATTAACCATCGGATAATAATCATCCAGTCATCATGGAACCAAAACTGCTATTTTAAAGCCAATTTTATATTAAAACTTCTTCACATTTGCGGTTTTTGCAATCAAAACATTGAACATTGAAGATCAAGTGGATTGCATTGTGGGATACTTTATTTCTAGTATTCCTGTAATGTGTTATGGTTGTATTGTTTGCATTTTGTTAAATGTTGTAGCAGTGAATATAAATAAATAACTCGGTCATAAAATAGATATTAAAAGTTGAACTGTGTTGCCTTGTGTTCTCGTAGCTTATTCGTTGTTGTGGATTCAGTGGCTCACTGCTAAATAGCGGTGCAGGAAACACTGGTGTGTGATGGTATGTGACCAAACGGATGATCTCAAACAGGTGTGGGGTCGCTGAGTCTCTTCAGGTCATTACACTGACCTCTGACCTTTCTTTTGAAAACCGAGGTCATTGAGGTGTTCTCTCTCACACACATATACACACACAAGATGTGTTTCAAAACATATTCAGCTGTATAATATGATTTGATACACACAGCACACAAAAGTCTAAATCCAAAAAAAAGTCTAAATCACATTAATTATTAAATTAAATGTAATTAATTTGAATATTTTAAAAGCTTATCCTATATTTTTTTGTATCAAAATTAAATATCTAAAAAAATGCAAGTGTTAAGTATTTTTTAACAATCTGAATGTTTTAATTTGTCACTGTTTTAAAGTGAAAATGAGCTTTCATGCAGTGTGTAACACAGCTCTAAGTGAATGTAAATCCTGTAAAGTTTTAAATCTGAAAGTGCATCATGTTTAAAGTTATTGTCTCTCAAAAGAAGTCGACTCTGAATCATTGAAACAAGTCGTTTTTAAAACAAGTCCCAAGCCATTTGATTTTGATGTCAATATGAAACGTTAGCATATTGTCTGCCCCCTTGTTGGTCTTTTCACCTTTTTCTGAATGAAAATGCAGATTCATTCTTTGCCACTAGGTGCTGCTTTTGTAGCATTAAAAGCTTAAAAACACCACTGGAGGGGAAAAATTCATCGTTGAACAAAGTGTTTGGGAGTCGTTGAGCAAATAAGATAAAAATAAATGCGTGTTTTTTGAACTTGCATGCATGTCAACCTGTTGTTTGGGACTCTCAAAGCCAAAATATGAACCTTCCATAACCCCTAATAGGGGCACTTTAAATTCAGTCATTTAAAATTACATTTAAATATTAAATTAGGATTTAAATTAAATTAATGTCAATTTTAAATGTATTAAAACCTTGTATTTAATACTGTTTGATATATATATTACAGCTCGGCAAATATATCTTTCATTACTGCCTTCAAATGCTGCTGAGTTTGGAAACATAGCCGTTGTCTAGGCTTAAACTGTTTATGCTTTTATTAGTTTCAGTGCTATTTAGGTGATCACTGTTTTCAAAAGCATGCGTGTGTTGTTCAGACAGCTGAAGTTCTATTTTTGCTGCTGATTTTTCACCTCCACATTTGGACAATCAACACCTCGCTTTATGACACACCACATAATGGCAGCGACAGCACACTCACCTCTCCTAATGGCATCAAAACACACAAACTGAAAGCTGACAAACGCTCCTTTAACAGACTAACGCATCCCTCCTGTCAGCTGTGAAAACAGGAGCAAACATTTGGAAGATGAGTTTGTAGCGTGGGCCGGGTAACAGATGGAACGGATTGGTGAGTGTTAGTCAGGGTGTCGCTGCCATTATGGCTTTAGTGGGGAATGCGTGTTTGCTGATTTAATGCATCGGATTTGTCATTTGATCATCACAAACAGTCATAAAATAAATGAAAACACTGTCGTTCAGTACAAATCCCTAAGCTGTCTTCCTAGAGAGCATTGTAAAGTAAGATGAAATGCTTCTGTATTGTGATGCATTTCCAAGTCAAATAGGATATTCAGCAAAAAAAATGTAGGGTGGGGCTTGATTTAGTCTGAAGGGAATTATTGCATTGTGAAAGGTGGTTATAGGGGAATTACTGCAGAATTTATACGAGTCTTTAAACTTTAACAAACAATTACAAAAACACTTTTTTTCTTTGACGTGAACCAGGGAAACATTTATAAATAGTTCCTGACATAGGAGATAGGAGCACAGCATTACATTGGCCTTCTTCATAGATACATCAATTAACTTGCCATTTTGGATATTTTGGTAACTTGGCATACCAAGAATGCATTGCAAGTTGACAGAAAAGTTGTCTAATACACTTGAGGGGATCATGAACTGCCTCTGTATTTTTTTGTACTGTTCTCTGAGGTCCACTTATAGTGTTATCAAAAAACATAATTTAGAAGTAATAGACTATTTTCTGCCCTGTTTTTGACCCCCCTCATCTGAATGCTCTGTATGAATAGGTGTGGAGGATTGTAGACTCTGAAGTAAACACCCACTGTTATGACTGGTTAATTGTTGTGTGTATTTGACAGTGTACGTTCCTCATAGATAGACGCTGCTGTGATTTAGGTTAAAAATGCATAAAAATCTGTTTAGCAGACAAAGGAATTTATAGTTTTCAGTTACGTGACCGGGTCGAAGACCTTGAGGGCAGAACATCCATAGAACTGCAGCAAAAGCGTGTCAATTTTTCATCTGTTTCACAGCTGCAAATATTTAAATCACCTTTCAAACCAATAAGACAAAGGTATGTGAGCAAAATTCAAGTTTTGGCCATTTGCAATCAATGTAAAGCACCCGCGGCAACATGTGAACAGCACAACAAAACATTGTACAAACACTTATTATACTTAAAACAGTAATATTAAAATATCAATGGTTCAGTGTTTTCTGTGGAATGCACTTAACGTGAAACATTACTTGTTGCGTTTATATTCTGGCTTCGTCTGCTTGCCTATACAAAATATACATCATCAGTAAGGTGTTTACTGAACCTATAATATCTACATTTTACTACGTTTAGGTGTATGTAAATGTGTGTAAAACGGTGTAAAAATGACTGCACTTAAGCTTCGTTTTGCCCACCAGGGGGCTGTTTCTGTAAGGGTGTGATGTCATGTGAAAACTCTCAATAGTGAACATGTAATAAGAGTTACTCACACTTGTGTTACGACATGAGTGTCGGATCTAATACACAGCATTGTCTTTTAGTTTTAATCTTTATAAAAATCCTGGAACTAAATTAGTATTTCCTAACAGTGGGATCAGAAGGAATGTAATGCAGATGCTGTTTTTTTCCTCAACTTGGCACTGCATTTTCTTTAGAGCTATCTTTATTGTTTGGTTTTAGCATAGACCTGTGTGTTCGCGTCTCACATAAACACTACATGTGTGAATCGGTGGGCGGGGCTAAACCGGCAGTGATGTCGAAGCAACCGTTGATCATCTATGGAGGCGGTGCTTATCCATTTTATTACATCATAGAGTAGAACATACTAAAGCTGTTGTTTTGGCAGACTGCCTTCAATATGAGCTGTTTTTAGACTAACGACAAAAGTTTGAGTTCTTAAAATTTTTTTATTTAACTGTTACTTCTTGTTTTCCAGCACTGTAAAAATGCTGCTGCAGTTAGTTTTAACAACATAACATTTGAGATAACTTAAATGCCCAACTTTACTAAAGTCTAACAAAGTTACAATTATAAGTCAAGCACAAACAATTACGTTTTTAATCTGAAACAATACATTATTATTCCAATGTTGAATTTTAAGTCATGATAACTAATTGTAACAATCATTTTTACAGTGTACAGATTTCTAAAATTATTCAAGCACACAGACTTAATAACTAACTTTTCTCAGTTTGTAGAATTTTATCAAAAATAAATATTGTTTTCCATTTGAATTATGTTTATGTCTTTTCTGTCCCCATCTGTACATATTTTTATTGTTTTACGCGTAAATGTAATTTTGAGAAGTTTTAAAGACTTCATTTTTAAGAATTAATGTACTGTATCTTGATTTAAGAACGTTTAGATATTTGTACTGGAAAACAAGACAATTCCAAGTACGAAAATAATTTTCTTGCAGTGTTTTTACAATTTGAATGTTTTAGGATTAAGTCTGGTTGTCGCTTCAGTAAATATCAGAACTCTGTGTACAGAACAGGGTCAAGTGTTTAGAGAAGGAGTGACAACCGTATTTAACAGCAGTGAGTATGTGGCCTGTGTAGGTGGGAACAAAGCTTGTGTGTTTTTGTCTTTACTTTAAAAGGTTTTGTTTTGCTCCAGCTTCATTCAGACTGAGTTTGATATGGGTTAAAGGTCAACCTAGTACAAATTGGAAGAAGAGTCAAAGGTCAGAGCTTAAAGATGACCTCCATCGCTGCTCGTTATGTTTGGGAGGTGTGTGTGTGTGTGTGTGCGCTTCACAGATTTACTGGTTGATTGGTTATCCAGAACCTTCAGTAAAGGGAGTGTGGTTCGTTTGACCCCTCTTATTCTTGTTTGTTTGTTTATTAGTTTTAGTTAGCTCTTTCTCTTTTCTTGAATTGTTTGGGTTGTTCTGATCTGCACAGCCCCTTCTGCCTTTTTAAGGCCTGTTCACACCAAGGATAATAGCTATAAAGATAACAGTGTAGTTCTAAAAATTATTCTCGATTTTAAAGAATAGCAGAGCCCCCCCCACCCCCCAGCTGTAACGATAAAAGCACAGGTAAATTACATTGTTGGAATCACTTTCAGAACAATTTTTTTCCTGCTGATGAACAACACAAACATAGACAGTCAATCAGAATCCATCCTGCTATACTGAGCTCGAGAATTTAAAGCGGTAGATGCACATGTGCTCAGAATAAACATACAATATCTTCCGCTGGTATGGATGCTAATATCCTTATGTTTATCGTTATCTTTATCATTCTTGGTGTGAAAGGGGCTTTATATTTAGTGCCAATAACTGCAGTAACTATGATACGAGTTGTTTTTGTTGATGTAGTATGAATTGTATGCTACGTAGTTTTTTTTTTGTTAAAAAATTTCAACAAATGTAATTTTTCTTTTTTTCTTAAAAGTAATCAATTAATTAAGTAATTTATTTATTTATTTATTTTGCATTGCATTGCACTGGGAATCAAACATGAAAGAGTGGCTCCTTAAAATTGTATGCTGTCTTAATATTAATAGTATTTTTGTAGCATGCACATTTAATATTTATTGATTTAATTTATTTACTTAATTTAAATTTACAATATACACATAAAAATCCATGTAAAATGTGGCAGATTTTTATACTAGTGCATGTTTTGTTGATGGTTTTATTTGAATATTTTCAGTTTTCACTTAAATTTAGTTAATATTTTAGTATTCTTTTTTTCTTTCTTTTACATCTCTTGTTTGAGCTCATTATTATAACATTTTAAGCCAAAAGTTAAGACATTTTTAAGAGTTATAATAATTTATTGTTATATTGTGTTTATTAATACAACACTTATTTACAAAATAAATAAATGATATAGTATATTTCCGAATATAACTACTTATTTATAATGATGTATTCCTGTGATGATAAGTATGCAGCAGTGCACAGTATGCAGGAAGCAGTATGCATGTATTGCATTGAGCCGGTGTGTTTGGTAAAAAGAAGGCAAAAGCGGGTGAGGTGAAAACATGGGGGCGTGGTCTCAGAGTGGGGGTGGGGTTTGGCCCAACTACACTGAGGCTACTGTGTGTAAGACTGTGAATAATCCCCTCCCCTCTCTCTCTCTGTCTCTCTCTCGTTGGGCAGTCGGTGTGAAGCTGTGATTGAGGCTGCTGTGGGGTGTGCAGTTTCTCACATTCTGTAGAGGACACGAACACACACACACACACGCTCAAGAGTGTGTGCTGAGCGGACAGCTGAGGGATTCACTTGCTCGCTGGAGTTGCGCACACAGAAGATGGATCTCTCGAGGACTTGCTTGCGTTGGGTCTGTGTGCTGGTCATTGGACTTCTGGGACTTGTGGAGGAGAACTTGGGTGAGTGTCAACCTTCAGAACATTTACTGACTGCAGCTCTGTGTGTCTAATGCAGGACCTGTAGTGCAGCTGCTCTCTGTACGGATTGCCACACACATTCACATTCACATTCTCATACTTTAATTGAGTTTTCAGTTATGTTTCAAGTGTCAAGATATTTCCTCTGAAATATCTTTGTCAGTGGTGGACATGTGATCAGTATAGAGCATCTGGAAAGCAGATAATTTGCTTAATGGGTGCATTTGATGAGAAGTTCATATTGAGGTCTTTGTTGACTGTTGATGGCAGACTGTTGTGTCTTGTTTTGACTGAGCACATTATTAAGATCTCTTTTGGGACTTGGGACTAAAAACTGATGAAATTACTGTCATTTACTGAAGTGAAAGTCTCTATTTGCTCTGCATTTGGTCTCATTGGTATCTGGGGACAAGCAAATATGCTAGATTGGGGAGAAGAACAAATGTAAAAGTTTTTGAACCAGTCATTGACATCTATGATGGTTACAGCCCCGTCTAGGAAAAATGAGTGTGATTAAAAAGATCTTATATGCCATTTTTCTCTTCACTAACTTCACTTTTCATCATTTTTGCTCAATGTCTCAAAATTTAAATGTTTTTGCTTGAAGTGGGATTAAGAGATATTTATTTAGTGATTATATTATGAATAATAAAATTTAATACAAAAAGTAATAATATAGTATATAATATCAATATTCAATAAAATAATATTTGTTTAAATGATATTGTTTATTTTTATATTTGTATTATAATATAACAAAATTAAATCATAAAGTACAATATAAATTATTTACAATAATATATTTTTATTAAATTAGATTTTCTTATTTTAATTTAATGATCAATTATAAATATTATTATTTAAACATATTTATAATTTAATTATATTTATCTGATGCAATGTCATTTATTTACGTATTATTAAATCAGTTTTTCTTTGTGAGTTTGTACAGTATATGTGCTTTATGGTGTTCTGTATGTTCCAAACCCTGTGTTTGGTGGTAGTGATGGTGTGGCAAATGGTCAGCCAGGTGTTACTGTGTGTGTTTCTTGTTTGGTAGTGTGCTATCAGCCTCTCAGCTGCCTAACACTTGTTTTACACACAGTTGGAGGTCCAGCTTTGAAATCAGTCAGTGTTTAATCTATACAACAGACTTTCTTTCTCACACACCTGTTTGACTTTGGACTGTCAGACTTTTTTTTTTGTTGTTATTTTAATAATCAATGACTTTGCCTTCTGGATATGTGTTTAATTGCACAGAGAAGTAATAATTTTGTATTTGTCGTAAATGTTATTTTGCTGTTGGCCCTTTGTAGTATAAACCAAATTTGCTGTATAAAGGCCACATTAACTGCGTTGACTGCATTCAGACATAACACAACTTCACTTTGCTCAATGTCTTCTACTTTTTAGTGGATTTCAGTTCTCCTTAAGTCCACACATATGTCCTATTAATTTAGTGTGCCGTCTGTTTAACGATTTTAAACTTAACAAGCGTCTTTGTTTGGTTAAAGTGCAATTGTGATATTTATTAAATGATATATTTAATCATATTATTTAATAAATGATTTACTAATAAAATATAAATTCATTTAAAATGATTTAAATAATGCAATTTAATAAAGATCATACATATTTTAGTAAATCAGAATTAAAATATTTGTTTAAATAATTTTTTATAATGTAATGTACATTTGTTATATTATTGCAATGTCATTTACCAATTTGTAAGTGTGATTTAAGCATTCAGATTCACCTCTGTATTTTAGTAAAATGATAATTTATTAAATCTATATAATTTATTAAATCTAAGCTGGTAAAGAGATGTTCTTATCCTTTTTGTGTTGGCCTGTGCGTACACTCATGCTCAGTTCTTGCTGTCTCTTCCCTCTTGAGCGATAAAGAGAGACTGAAGGTTCCATCATCAGCCATTTCCATCATTTCCCATCCCATAATAACCTTCAGACACGGTCCAGACCTGTCTCCCGACACCCAGGCGCACAATGAACTCATCCGCTGTCCAGCGAGTGCAGCGGGGCCTGCGGTGTCTCTGTCAGAGTTTATTTACAATCCACAGCGTCTCAGGCTCTCCATCACTCTCACTGTCCACTCTGAGTGTCTGTCTGAGTGTCAGCATGTATGTTTGTGTGGGATTGGATGCCGCGGGTCTGCCGCTTGTGGAGTATATAAACTATTTGAACAACTATTTGAAATGCAACCCAAATGGCATTATGACTGTGATTTAATTAAATGAATGCACGAATGTGTGAAGCATGACACTGTGTTGTTTTACACACGAGCAGCTCATGAGCTGGTGTTTTTAGTGTTTCAGAGTGGCTCGGTTCATAGTAAATGCTTCTTGTTCTGTGAGTTTGGGTCTTTAATGTGCATTCTGGAACAATTTGTGCCAGTGATCTTTACAAACTAGTAGAGAGAAGTGCTTATAAACCAACACTTAAAGAACGAGAAAAACAAGATGACACTTTAAAAACAAGATGTTTAATGTTTAAAAAATAAAGAAATTAAAATAGTAATTTATTTTAGTATTGTAATTTTACTTTTAGTAAAGTAGTAGTATTATAATTCAGTAGTATTGTAATTTTAATTTAAAGTAAATTAAATGCTATGCTTATTATTACTAAATATTACTACTACTAATAATAAATTACTTTATTACTATTATTGTTTATTTAAAAAAATATGTATTACAATAGTTATATATTTTTTTACATTTAGTAATTCTAATATTATTTTACTGATATTTTATTACTATTACAATTTACTTTACAAAGAAATATTTGAACAATAATGTTTGTAATTGTTTAATTTAATATAATAATAATAATAATAATACTTTTATTTTGCAGAACATTTATTATTATTATTATTATTATTAATAGTAGATTTTGTGGTTGATATTAATATAGTTATATTGATATATAAATTTTGCAGCCCTATAAATGAAGATTTCAGTTGTTTTTGCATGGTTTCTAGAGGTTTGGTGGTGTTACTCTGTTGCTCCAACAGCTAGATAAACACTAAACAGTATAAACCAGATCATTGGTTTATTTATGATGATTTCTGATCAGAAGGCGTGAGAAACACAGAAAGTTAATTCATTGAGAAAATAATAAAGACCAAAATGTTTCAGTCTTGCAGTTGTGTGATGGTCTTCTCAGTCACACCTCACTGACAGCGCCGTCTGAAACACTCACTTCCTGTTTGGCTTGGATATGAGGGCACGTCTCATATCCCAGAGGAAAAACTGCCTTTCATCAGCGTTCTCATCACCTTCTCACCTCTTTTCCTGGGAGGTTTCGAGGTTTATTCTCTGATGGCTCTGATTAATAATGGCCGTTACAGGTTTGTATTTTCACTCTTATAGGCCACCTGTTGGATAAATGAAATGATTTAGATTTGGTTTTATAGCGTAGTCACTCTTAAACGATAATGTTGCTCAGGGAGACTATATCACGGCCGTCCAGCTGCAGTCGGCTCGATGGCCGGAGTCCAGAAAATTGTGACGGACAGCCGGCAGATGTAGCTCCACACTGGATTTTTGGAGTGTGGGAAAGACAGAGGTGTTGAAGAGAGGAATAAAAGAAAACAAAAGAGCGTTTGAGACCATACAAGAGCGAGAAGCTGAGATTTGTTTGCATGTAATTTTGTTAGTCACATATTTTGGTGCCAAGTGGGAGTACCACAGCGGAGCGAGTCATCCTGCCATTGTTTTATCTAAAGTATGCAAACGTAGACACAAATACAATCACATACTGTGTGTTTGTATAACTTTTTTCATGCTTTGTAGTTGACTCTTCGCTAAGCTCCACCCCACATAGTTACTGTAGCTAATGCAGACGAGCTTCATGGGATGTTCCATAGGAACGAACTGGAGATTTCTGTGAAAGACACGAGTTTTATTTAGTAAAATGTGCTGATAAACTGGGTGAACAATTATTGTATATTATGCTTACAAGGATTGGAATGAATTGTGACTTTACTCTACTGTTAAATTACACAGTAACGTTATTAAAAAATGCAACTGTAAATCAATAGAAGAAAACACTGCTCATCCTTTCTGAGTTCTTTGTATCACTATTATTATTGACTTTTATTGTTTTTGGGTAATATGTGTAAAATTATTTTTAAAAGTGTCCAAACGCTGAGATTCCCAGTTGGCTTGCATTCAAATTATGTTCTATGATTACTTAAAAAACAAGCCAGACTCGTGAGTATCACGCGTGAATTGCATTGTCAGCATATCGTGGCCTTTTCTGTAATTCATCATTTATTAAAATAAGATGTCATGAACCTTACAAATTCAGTAACTACACCAACATTTTAGGGTTAGGAAGATTTGTAATGTTTTTAAAAATCCCTTTTGCTCACTGAGGCTGCATTTATTTGATTAAAAATATAGGGAAAATAATAATATTATGAAATATTATTGCAATTTAAAAGAACTGTTATCTCTTTGAATATATTTTAAAATGTAACTTTTTCCTGTGATGCAAAGTTGAATTTTCAGCATCGTTACTCCAGTTTTCAGTGTCACACGATCCTTCAGAAATCATTCTAATATGCTGATTTGCTGATTAATGTTAAAAACAGTTGTGCTGCTTAATATTTGTGTGGAAACCATGATACATATTTTCAGGATTCCTTAATAACTAGAAAGTTAAAAAGAATAGCATTTATTTAAAAAACATGCATCTCTTGTAACATTATCAGTATCTTTACTGTCACTTTTTATTAATTTAATGCATACTTGATGAATAAAAGTAATCATTTCCGTAAAAAAAACCTTTCAAACTATAATTTACATTTTGTAGAAACTAAGGAACACTGAAGACAGTGATGACTTTTGTGATGATTTTCCCATCTTTCTTTGGTTAGAGTGTGGTGTTCAGAGGGGTCTGAGTGTGTTTGCGCTCACCTAATGTAACTCATGTCATGAGCACAGAACAAGGCTTGAATGAGCCTCCAGTCCCTGTGTGATAACTCGCTTAATGGATTTTGAATGCTGCTCAGGTGCGTGTGTGTGTGTGAGTCAGTCTGGAGCCTGAACTTTCTTGATTTATTAATGGCTTTTTAATGATAGAGAACAGCGGTACTGCAAACAGTAACACTCAGAAACAGCATTCTGTGTGTAGTCAGCCTGGAGCCTGGAGCTGTTGCTGTAGTGTATTATTAATGGAGGTTAATGATGAGGAGCAACACTCATGTTCACATTCAAATCTCTGGGCGTTTCTTGTCTTATTGTACATTTCTGTTCTCTAAAATGTATAATCATTTGAATATGTTCATTTTAACTATTACCCCCAGCAAAGCCTTATACAGCAGTCAAAAACCACTGTAATTGGTACATCCTGACCAGCGGTGGGAAAAGTAACAGGTGACAAGATAACAGTTGTGTTTCAGTTTGGACAGTCATTTTCAACTTTAATAGACACTACATAAAAATACACATTTGGTAAAATCTACAAAAAATAAATGTATAAAATATAAAGTGAATAAATAATTAAATAAATAAATAAAACAAAAAAGACTTACAATTCTTATTTAGGGTCATCGTGCCTGTTAATAAACATATTTAGTGTCATCATAACCAGTTATTTGTCCATTCTTTAGCCTTATAGTATTTCAGAAATTCCCAAACATCTTTGAAAGGCAAACAACTTTGCAGTAAAATATTTACTAGAAGTACCCCCTAATATTTCAATTAAATATTTCAGTAATTTAACAGCAAATTTGCATGTTCACATTTTTCTGATGGTTAATGGTCACATGATTCCTTGCTTGCTTGTATCATCAGAAAATTATAATATTAATCTGCTAAAAGCAAATATGAGGCAAGAAGATACTCAGACTTTATAAACATTAACATCAGAATTTTCTATAGGATTGCTTTGAAATGTGCATTTTAAAAAAGCACTATATCAGTAAATTAGACCTAAATAAGATAAATGTTCTTTTTTTAATGTATTTCTTTTTTTTATCTTATATTTATATTTTACGTATTTATATGAACATTTATTTTATGTTTACATTTATATTATATTTATATTGTAGGCCTAATATTTTTATATCTATTTAATTTAAATTTTTTATGATTTAGCTTTTCATCAACTCACAAACCTCAGTTTGGGAAACTCTCTTCTGTCTTTGTGTTTCTTTGGTTCACTCTAACCCTAGTGCATGATGGGAAGGAAGCAGCTGGATTTGGTATTTGGAGGTGTTGTGTGTCAGTCCATCTTAATGCCTTTATCTTCTGTTCTTTATAATCCGCCCTCTCTTTCATCTCTCTATCTTTAGTATTGACCCGTCCGTGGATGCACCTGTTCCACCTTTCACTTCTCACCTGTTCCAGCGCCCCACCTGGACAGACAGCTGAGGGTTTATTGGCCTTCTTTTATTTCAGTTTGCGCTGGAAGGATTTTATGCAGTAATCATGAACAGATTTCACAGAGGAGAGTGAGAAGTGTGGGAGTTCACCGAAATGACTTCTTTCTTGATGAAATATTCACTGTTAAAATAGAAAATTTGGACAGGACATACTAAAAAGCATTGCCAGTTTTTTTTTTTTTCCAAATAGCTAAAAACGTACTGGCTTGTCACTGGTGGTATTAGTGGGAGGATAGTCTCATTGTAGAAAGCATTTGTTTGGACGAAACTAAAATGTTGATACGGCCATGAGTGCAAGATGAGTTTTCAGTATTTTAACATTTTAAATGGGTATGCTTTTTGGTACTTTAAAAAAGAAATTATACATTAGCATGAAAATGAACAACGCTGTCTGAGAATCCACAAAGCTTCGGTTTTGATTTATAAAAATCTTTAATTTGGCAAAAAAAAGAATGAATTTATTCTTTTTGTCTGCACTATTTTAGAATTCCTACTAAAATGATTGAATTTTGGGCACAAAATTTGGTAAAACGTTGGTAAATGTGGATACACCTTTACATTATGGCCAAGAGTCGTCATTAGCAATGTTTGCATGGCAAATTTAGTTTGCTTCGACTATGCAAAGTGTTGCCACATTCTTACCATTCTCCTTTTTTTAGTCCTAAAAAGCAGACCTAGGGCCAGATTTACTAACAGCTTGTGCCATCGCGTTTTGGTGTTAAAACAGTACTGTCAGGATTTACTAAGACATGCAGTGAAGAATTAGCATTGAAAAGGCATGAACACAGCTATTTTTGTGCCTGACCTTACTGATATGCATTTGTAGGGGTTTCCCTTTCAGATGCAAAAGTTATGGGAGGAAAGTATTAAAATGATGAACGTTAAATTACTGGTATTTGCGTCATTATTCAACGCCCAAAAAAGGCATGTCTTAACTATTTTGTGCTCGAAATTTGTTGTTGCATTTGTTGTTGCTAGGAAGAGGCACCGCAGAGAACAGAGAGCTTGTGGTTTTTTTCTGCACATATTAATTTATTTTGGAATGCCAGAAGAACACATTCAAACATATCCTTGCGCTAATTTTTTGCTGCTCTTGGTACAGTAAATCACATGGGTCGAAATGTACAGGAGATGTTGCGTCTGTTTTTTAATTTGCGTGTTGTCAGTAAATCACCCGCAGAAATGTTGACACCCATCAGCGCTGTTATAGCATTGTGCTTTTGTGCTAATTTGTTTAGTTGTCTGGCCCTTAATGTGTTTATAGAGTCTATTTCGAGCTTACAAAGTTGATGCTTACATTTAATAGCAGTAAAAACACCCATTCCTGTGCCCTGCGCAAGCACTTTTAAACCAATTGTAATCACAATACCAAGCTCCATATTAACGCACCTATTATATTTATAGTATAGCACAGCTTCAAGTGCTTAGCTTAATTTTCTTTATTTACATAACAGACAGTTGCAGAACTCTCGCTGAGGAGCCATGGAAACACACAGGCTCTGAAACGCATTTCAAGCGTCACCGACAAGAGACACGGTCTGCCTGGTATGACTGCAGATGTATATTATTGCATGTATGTTTCAATTACAGAAATATTGCTGGTTGTTTTTAGCCTGGATTTGGTGGCATGCTGTCAACTATCACAGACAACGGTTTGGATTCCTACCTCGGTGTATATAGAACGGGAGATGTGTTTATACCAATAAAACTGTCTAAAAGTGCATTGTGCAAAGTAATATACTGTCTTTCAAGTGTTTGCTTTTCAGATTCAACACTGTTGTTATTGCTTGGTATCTGCACGAGGATATCCAGAAGGGATGTGGAAATGAACAGAAGTAGTCACATCCCAAAAGCACATTTAAACTTTATGGCTCAAATAACTATTATATTTGCAAAAAATAATATAAACATAAATTGAAAACAAATTTAATATAAATTGAACATTTGTATTTTATTTTACATTACTTTACTTAAATTTCATGTTGGTGCTTAAATCAAAGCAGGACCTTGTCAGTTCTTCCTCTCATGACCAGAAATTCATCTGCTTAGAAAAGTAGTCGGTTTAAAAGGAGTTTGGCAGTGCCAATTTATAACTGTAAACTTAATTTTATACTTAAATTACTTTTTTTACTATTTTTAAGTGCTAGAGAAAAAGCACATCTTTACATTCTCCCTTTGTAAATGCATCACTGTAGGCACGTTTCTCATTTGTTTTTACAACCTGACATTTTTGTCTATATAGACATTAGGTTCCTTTAAATCTTCATAATAGATTCACACATGTAGATAAAACTGTGAATGAGGAGCAGGAAGCAGCCTCATGGAGCAGTCAGGCTTCTCTGACAGATTCATACTGATTATTTGCCCATGTAAAGGAATGAAAAGTGTCTCTGTGTGAAAATCTCTGTCCTCAGGGGTTTTATTCAACCATCAGACTGACAGAGTGCGAAAAAGAGATTTTGATTGAGTTCAGGCCCATTCAGACGGCCGGTCTTGCTTGACAAAGCCCAGCAGATAAAGACACAGTTGTAGCTCTCTTTTGTCTGTTCTCCATCTATTATCCACTCTTATCTTTTCTTCTTCTCATAGCAGTTTCACTTTCTTGCATCTGTTGGATTGATCTTTTTTCCTTTCATTGGTTGTACGCTCATTATCTCCAGACCCCTGCAGGTTTGATTGATGGCTCTGGTTTTTGATTGACAAGTGTGTAAGATTTATTGTGACACTGATGTGGTTGGATTTTGAGGTTAAAGGTCGTAGCTCTTTCTGGTTAAGAGTGTGTGTGTGTGTATGTGTGTGTGAAATCACACGCACACACTCACATTCGTACCTTGCTGTGTAATTGAGGACATCCCGTTGACTTCTATTGTTATTTAATTAAGCTAATTATAATTACTATAGGCTGCTCTAAAATGCATTTAATACTAAAAAATATATAATTATTCAATTTTAGATGTGAACTGAGACATTTACCCCCAGTTTCACAGACAAGGCTTAAGTCTAATCCTAGACTAAAATGTAAATCTGAGCTGTTTTAAATAAAATAAACTTGCGCTGATTGATCTTCAAACATGTCAATGCATTTGTTTTGTCTTAAGATGCACACTAGTAATTCTTTTTTCTAAGACATGTTTATAAAAATTACTTAAATGTTCTAATTTAACTATGGCCTAATCCTGACTTTGGCTAAGCCCTGTCTGTGAAACCAGGGAATAGTCTCTTTATTTAAGTTTTAGAAAAAAATCTTTTAATTTTTTTTTAAATTTAATTTTATTCTCAATCTGGTGTTATTTAATTTAACTATAATTACTAAAATTGTCATATTTAGTCTCTTTGTGATGTCCCAAATGTCTTTTTTTTCTTTCTTTTTGTTTTTACAAATGAAAAAGTTGTTTTTATGGGTAACGCTTTTTTGAATTTTGATGATACACAGAGCAACTTTTTGAGCAATATTGCTGGGCAACTTTGGTTAGTGTAGACGTCAGCTGACAACCAGGTTAGACAAAAGACCTAAGACTGATTTAAAATATCCAGATAGAAATGTGTTACTAATTCTCAAGTGCTCTAGCAATGTTGCAATTTTTTCTGGCAAAATTGCTTAAAAATTGCCCGGTGTATCATCAGCCAAAGACTCATGGTATTATTCAGTCAACACAGACATTTATCTGAAACATATATGTGATATATTTCATATCTTTCTTTGACCATAACATGACATACAGCTCGTCTAGTGTGAGTTTTTAATAGAATAAATGTTCTAATGTTTGTCTGAGTGTAATTACTGTATGTTTAGTACAGATCTTTGCACAGAGTTTGCACAACTACTTATTTTGCTAATTGACTAGTCATCCAGAAAAGTAGTCAAATAGTTGGCGAGTCAGTGTTTACATTATGTAAATGACTCACTACACAGTGACAGCCAGATGGAGGATGACGCGGGTGAGAAACGAAGGATGGTATATCTCCAGTGCCAGATTCATGCCGTTTACGTTGTTATGAACAGAGCCAAAAACAGCCAAGAGTAAAATACTAGTTTATTTCTGTCAGCCGCTGGCATCAGTGCAGGTTTACAGTAAAACTTGTTTATTGGTAACAGTTTAAAGCGAGTTTTTTTCAGTTATTATTAGTTAACTACAGTTCAAAATAAACTAGCAGTGAACTTCTCAGTATTTCATATTTAATGTTAACTTTAAAGTCTTTAAACAATTTTAAAAAATTAAAAAGTTGTATTTGTTTACAAATTAATTAGTAATATGCTGCATCTATACATGTAGCTTCACAAAACTTTACATTAGTTAAAATTAGCTAACTACTAGTTAAAATGAACTAACGTTGAACAATACCTATGTTTAATAATCTTTGATGGTGTTAATTTGAACTTTTAATACTACATTTTTAAAATCAAAAGTTGTTAACATTCCTTCAACAAATTAATTTATTTTATTTAATCAGAAATATGATATTCACATTTTAAAAGTCAATTCATAAAGAATTGCATTAGTTAAATTTGTTAATTTCTATTGTAATAATAATAATTGCTAATAATATTTATTAATGATAGTTTCAACATTTTATAGTATATTTTTAAAATCAAAAGTTGTTAACATTTTATTTTTATTTTATTTTAGCCAATGCATTAACTGTGACAAGTGAGACCATATTGTAAAGTGTTACTAAATTTATACAGCGTAGAGGTTTTTAGTACAAGTAGTTGTTTGAAAATTGTGTGAAGTCAATAAATATTCCTGCAAAGACCAAACAAACTAAAAGCTGGTTCTGCAGCACGATGTTGACTATATAAGTTGTGCGTCACTGTAAGGTGAACACTCTTGGGTTAACGGTTATAAATGAGCTGTTCTGTTTATACGTTATGTCTCACAGCGATGACTGTGTTTACGACTGTTTTCACAAGGCTTTCTTAACTATGCAAGTGAGGGCCAAAATCTGTCTGCGTTTATGTGTGTGTGTGTGTGTGTGTTTCATAAAGTGTGCATATGTGAAATGAACGGATGGGCCAGGGATGGGATGAGATATAGAGCAGTGCATCAGGCTCCCGGTGTGTGGGAAAGCGTGAGTGTTTATGTCGCGGGGCCCCTGACGTATGAATAAGTCTTACTGTATACACTCACAGGCCCGTGTAAGTGTGTCTGTACTTTGTAGGATTAAAGTGGTCTGTTAATAATGTGTGTTAGACGTGAGAGGACACTTTCAGACGCACAGAGACCAGCCTCTCTTCTTTATCCAGACTAAAGCAGTGCTGTGTGTAATATAAGCAGTGCATTAGTGAGTTTAGACTAGTGATAGTGTTTATAACAGAGAGTGAAAGACAAGAATAGTTTGCTGAAAGAGAGAGCCTGCTCAAGTTGACTTTAAGGTACTAAATATAACATAATGTAGTGTCAGGTGGTCATTATCACAAAAATAAACCCAGACAGAGTGAACAGGACCCCATCGTGACCGGACATTATAGGCATGAAATGTAGTTTTGAGTATTAAAACTTAAACTTGAGTTTTTCAATTTGATAGAAAATGTGTTTTATTAAAAAAAAAAAAAAAAAAAATTATATATATATATATATATATATATATATATATAATAATGTTTTTGTGAACTATCCCTTTAAATAAAGATAAATTAAAAGGTAATTGAAAAAATATGTATTATTTTTATTTATTATTATTCATTATTTATTTAGATTTTTACATACATAATTTTATACAAGTAATATAACAGGAATATAATTTTAAAACATACAATTTATAAACATATCAGTGAATATATGTATACATATAAAACAATTTATATAATTATTATATTTAATATAAATTATTTGTTTTTAGTAATGTCCTATTTATTTATTTATTTAATTATTATTTTTGCATGCTAACTCATATGCTTAAGATTTTGCATAGCCTATATTTAAATTCTTTTTCACTAAACATACTGTATGTGAACCAACCTTTGCATGTAGTTTCTCAACTATGCTATGAATTACTATACTATGAACTATACTATGTATTTACTGCTATATTTATTATTAATAATTATAATGTGGTAATGTACACATTGGCAATAATGAGTGTTACAAGGAGCCTCATTTTATATAAACAGGATTATTAATCTTATATACAAGAATATTTGACCACCGAAAGCCACAATCGACTAATCTGAAAAACTGTTCCAGAGAGCTATGAAATAAGCATCTTTATTTAATGCCTTGGTGTCAAAATTATATACAGCATTCCTCAGCACCCCCTCTCTGTCCTTAACAGCTCACAGATGTGGAGTTATTTTGACTGAAGGGTGTTTGGTCAGCTTCTATAAGCACCTTTGTGACCGTCAAAAACTGTGTGTGTGTGTGTGTGTTCGGTCATATGCACAATCTCTTGCAGGAGAGGAAAACACACACATCAACTTTACAGCCCTGCATCGTAACTCTGTTACTTACTTTTCACCCAGAGTGGCTTGCATGCACTAATTACAGCAGCAGTAACCCAAGGTTAAGTGTCTCGCTCACTGGCACAAAAGCACAATTGTGCTCTCAACAAGGTTATTAGGGTTTAGAACAATATTTTTTTCATTTTAACTTTTTTAAAGTTCTTTTTTATATTCAAGCTGTCATGCAAGTATGTTTTAATTTAAGTTTATTTTTAGGTTTTTCAACATATCTAAACTTTATATGAAATATTTAATATTCATTCAGACTGCCAAATTCATGATTATTATTATTATGGTTGTTACCTTTTTTTTTCTTCTTTTGTTTACTTTTGCCCCTATATATAAGTTAACATACAATACATACTGTATGCGACTCTGGACCACGAAACCAGTCGTAAGTGTCAATTTTTAGAAATTGAGATGATATGAAATTGATATGTATAAATAGCTATACATATTACTAATCAAAAAATTATGTTTTGATGTTTTTACAGTAGGAAATCTACTAAATATCTTCATATTGTTAAAACTGAATGTGTTGCAAAAATAGTAATAACATTGCCTAATTAATTCTACAAGTTCCTTTTTAGAATTCGGAAACCTTGAGAACAATGAGAATTTTTCTCAAATTAGGGCTGTGTTTTGATGAGTATTGTTATTGAATACTGACTGTGGTGTAATAACCATTTGTATTTTTGTAGTTCACGATAGAATCTTGATTAAACTTTTTTCATTTAAAGATTGTTTTACACAAACAAATCAGTCTACCCTTGATGTCCATCTGTCCTCGACTCTCCTGCTCAGTTCAGCATCCGTTCAAACAAACTTCTCTAATAAACTCTTCATATTGCTCCAAAACTACTGACAGACCGTCCAAACTTCATTTAAATCTTTTTGTTTAATTTATAAAATGTCTCGGGGCATTTTTTCTCTGCAAATATTTGAAGATGAAAGAGTGAGAATGATGTGATATTTGCAGCCATATTTCCCCAGGTGCCATAAATTTCATACTTCAAAGCTGCGTGTTATGATCCTGAGAGTCTGGATATCTGAAGTAATTATTCAGCTCGGTCTCTCGCTGCTCTGTAAACAAGAAGGAATGAAATAAAGCACATTTTTGAGTTGGAAAAATGTAAGGTGAGTTTCTGACAGACAGTACGGGATGATAACTGACCCATTTCCTCTTTCTCCTGCTCTCCAGCTAACGTTTTGGACACCATGCTGCTGAGGCATTCTGGGAAGGTGGAAGAACTTCGGGAGACAGGAAGTGATGCGCCAGCTCTATCTCAGCGCTTCCTGTGGTGCTACTGCTACCATCACTGTCCGGAGGACTCTACTAATAACACATGCAGGTATCGGGACACATCCAGCCTCACTTGCGTACATTAGCACGTGTTCTGTAACTGGTGTCACATGTGTCTTGTGTGTCCAGGACGGACGGTTACTGCTTCACCATGGTGGAGGAAGAGGGTGGAGCGGCTGTGGTGACGTCAGGCTGTCTGGGTCTGGTTGGATCAGAGTTTCAGTGCCGAGTGAGTCATAAACTGCTCTAATTTCCAAAATAAACTACTTAAGTGTTAGTGCATCAGTCCTCAAGCACAGACGAAACAAAAGCCTTACGTAATTCTCTGTGAATTAAACACCTCGTTAAATAATCAGTGTGCTGCTCCTTTATACTTCACAATTCTTACACATTAAAAAATACTGGGTAAAATATGGACAGAACCAGCAGATGTGTTGTTTTGACCCAGTAGTTCTGGATAGTAACCAAACTGCTGTATCAAAACAACTTAATTGCTGGTTCCTTATCCTTATCTAAAAATGGCTTGAAATAAAGTCAGAATTGTGAAATATTACGTCACAATTACACTACTGTTTAGAGGTTTGGGGTCAGTAAGATTTTTTAAAGAAGTTAATACTTTTATTCAGCAAGGATGCATTAAATTAATCAAAAGTAGCCATTTACAGTATGTTATAGATGATTTCTATTGCAAATAAATCCTATTTGAACTTTATATTCATCAAAGAGTCTCACAAAAAAGGTCTCACAAAAATATAAAGCGGCAGAACTCTTTTCAACATTGATAATCTTAATAAATGTTCATTGAGCAGCAAATTTGCATATTAGAATAATTTCTGAAGGATCATGTGACACTGAAGACTGGAGTAATGATGCTGAAAATTCAGCTTTGCATCACAGAAATAAATTACATTTTAAATTATATTGAAATAGAAAACAGTTATTGTAAATTGTAATAATATTTCATATTATTTAAATTTGTCCTAGATTTTTAATCAAATATATTCAGCCTTGATGAGCATAAGAGATTTTTTGTTACATTTTGCAGTGATACAAGCTTCCATACTGATGTCACTCCTTGATTTTCTTTCTGTGCAAAACAAATGAAGAGTTATTATTATATTATGGAAATGAATGGTGATTTATACTGCCAAATTCCAAAAATCATATTAATTTAAAGTCAATATTTTAACTGAACCAATGCTTTACACATAATAAATAAAACTAAAATAAATCCAATTTATGTTTTTAATACCTTTCACTGGTCTTATTGTGAAAAAAAATGTAAAATCTGATTTTCTCATTAAAATGTTATATTTTTGCCAAAGCCAAATTATTTAGAAATTATTTATATATTTATATAATTATTTATATATTTAGATAATGTCATAATGTCAAATAATGTCATAGCTTATTTTTACCCACTCATTTTCAGTCCTGCTCCACAGTGTACAACCGATGAATGTTTCACTTGGAACATGTCAAATTACACAAGTCAAATGAGTTCCACGTAGTGTTTTAGTGTGTTACTGACTGTCTGAGAGACTGATGTGTTAATGTATTGTGTGTTTGTTTGTGTTTAGGACACGGGGAACTCTAAACAGCGGCGTGCGCTCGAGTGCTGCACAGATCAGGACTACTGTAACAGAGACCTACATCCAACACTGCCTCCTCTACGAACACCCAGTGAGTGTACACACACACACACACACACACACACACTTACTTTACCATATCTGCCAGTCTAATCACAGATTAATTCATTTAGCAGAAACATAGCAACATGCTAAATCCTCTCAGGAGCACCACATACAACCACTTAAAACACCTTAGCAACTACATTACAACATTCAGTACACCTTTGCAACTGCATAACAATACTACTACAATAAATCACTAAGTGGAAATAAATAAAAACTAAGACTTAAAGTACAGTAAATTACACCTAAATAACAAACAAGTATAATAAAAACACAAAAAATGACAAAAAATTTTTTTTAAATAAAATATAGAAATCAAATCTAATTCAAAATAGTACATTAATACATTATAGTATAATATAATGATTACTATAGAATAATTTACTGAAGCAAATTAAAAAATATGATTTAACCTCTTTAGTATTTTCCCTTTGGCAACATTCCTAGAGAAAAATATCTGATTTGTTCCCAAAAATATATGTAGGTCAGAAACTCTTACACACCTGTAGGGTTTATTTTGGCTGTCACGAGCAACTCCCATCAATCAACAGAGCAGAATAGAAGCTTCTCTGTCCGTCACACACACACATGCACACACAAACCCTCACACCTATGCTGTAGCTCTGACTTCAGCATCTCTCTCACACACACACACACACACAGCTCCTGAAGGAAGTGTTCCTAGAGCCGAGTGTGATGATGGAAGAGTTGTGTGTTCACTGTTGACTCTTTGACATGTAATAATGTGTGTGTGTGTTTGCAGGTTACGTGGTGGGAGACATTCATCACATCGCTCTACTCATCTCAGTGACTGTCTGTAGCTTCATCCTCACCTTCATCATCATCTTCTGTTACTTCAGGTGTTTAAGTTACCAACACAAACACAGACCCAGGTTTTACTTAAATTTAGCTAATTAAGTCTCAACTCAAAAATCAATTACTGACCTCAAGTTGTTAAGAACCTTTATGCGTTTCTTTTTTCTGAAAAGAAGATATTTAAAGAATATCAGTAACCAAACAGTTTGCTAGTAGCCATTGACCTCCATAGTATGAAAAAATATGGAAGTCTGTTCAAACAGTCTTAAGTTGCACGGATATAATTTTAGCAATAGCCAAAAATGAATTGTATTGGTCAAAATGATCAATGTTTCTTTTATGCCAAAAATCATTAGGATATTAAATTAAAATTGTGTTCCATGAAGATATTTAAAGTAAATTTCCTGCCATAAATATATCAAAACTTAGTTTATGATTAGTAATAGGCATTGCTAAGAACTTCATTTGGATAACTGTAAATGCAAAAATTTTAAATAACCCGCAGATTCCGGATTTCCAAATAGTTGTATCCTGGCAAAATAATGTCCTATCCTACTTTTTAGATGATGCTTAAATTTTAGTTTCAAAAAATGTACCCTTATGACTGGTTTTGTGGACTAGGGTCACGTATGTCTCTTAGTTTTTATTGTGTTTGTGTGGACTGGTCATGTTAGTCTGGTGCTGAAGTGGTGTGTGCGGTGTTTCAGGTATAAACGTCATGAGTTAGCCCCGCGTTACAGCCTCGGCCTGCATCCGGACGAGACGTTCATTCCTCCGGGAGAATCCCTGCGGGATCTCATTGAGCAGTCCCAGAGCTCCGGCTCAGGGTCAGGACTCCCCCTGCTGGTGAGAATTAACATCCACACAGAGCCCTTTCGATTCTGGGAATCAGAGCACGGTCATGAAAATTGTCCATGTCTCAGAGTGAATGAGTGGCTCAATTAAAAATGTCAGATGCACACAGCAAAGTCACCTTTACGACCCGCTACAATAAAAAAAAAATTTCTAATTTGAAGAAATTCTGAAAAAAAAAAGGTCAGTTACGTCGTTGAATAGAGTAGCAGTAGTTGTAATAATAATAATAATAATAAAAAAAAATCTAATAAAACATTTGTTATGGAATATCACAAAAGATCACAATTTTCCATCTCTATTTGCTTTTAAAGAGTAACATTTTTTGGTTTAATAAATAAAAACATGCTAAATGTCATGCTAATGAGATTTAGTTGACATGTAGTTGCAAAGTCCCTTGTCTAAATTGGACTGTGGAAATAAATAGTTACCATAAAAAATTGTATGCACTCATTTGATTACCTATGATTTAGATTTTTACTAAATGATAAAAGACAAAAGACAACAAAGAATTTCTGAAAAAATAATTAATTCAACATGCATTTTTTTAATTAAAACTTACTAAAACCTTTAAAAACAAATCCAGAAAATTACAAAAATAAACTGGGGGGAATATAAACTGGAATTTATGAAAAAATAAATAAAACAAAAACTGATTTTCGGGCCCTATTCATCCTATTTAAACATTTACACTTTAATTATAGTTAAGCTATTATTAAATTGTTGAACTATCCATAAAACTAAAATGTTTTTTTTTTTTATTAATTAAACAATTAAAACTAAATGCTGAAAGATTACAGTGGAAAGCAGAATGAAAATAAAATAAAAACAAATTTCATGAGATCCTATTTATCCTGTTTTCTTATTTCTCTAATAAATGCCACTGCTCTTATTGTGTATGATCAATAACTTCATATAATTGTAAAGGAAATATGTGACAGTCTGATGGTGTATGTGTCTGTAGGTGCAGCGCACTATAGCGAAGCAGATCCAGATGGTGACACAGATCGGGAAGGGCCGTTATGGAGAGGTGTGGATGGGGAGATGGAGGGGAGAGAAAGTGGCTGTGAAAGTCTTTTTCACCACAGAGGAGGCCAGCTGGTTCAGAGAGACGGAGATATATCAGACTGTCCTCATGAGACATGAGAATATACTCGGTGAGACATTCTCTCTCAGACACACAAACACTCGTGCATTCATATGCTACTCTTATACTATTAATGTAGGGAATATATAGACTATTATAATAAAAGGTACTGCTTGCCAAGCTTAAGTAACTCGTGATTTAAAGTTATTTAACTAACCTCTTGAAAAAGTAGTTTGCTACACTAATAAAAATATTTAATTTCACTGAATCTATTAAGGGGTAGTATGTGTATAATTAGGGGGAATAAAGGAAATTATTATTTTTTATTGCTGTTCTTTTAAAATACGAGGCCAAATGAGTCAGTGCTTCGCACAGTGACTGTTTAAATAGCTGACACTATATCCACTGCACTATATATAATCTAATGTACTTTAACAAAGGTCTTTAAATAAAATAAAGTGTCAGGTTTACTGCGTAGGTCGAAGATGGCCCATTAAGAACATAAGACAGGAATTGTTCAATCTTTTTGTTCTTCTAAAGAAGGATTCGCAAACAGTTTTGTTAGTCAAACCTCCTTAACATAAAATATTCATTGAGATGTTAAGATAATATTTCAATAATTTAACACATTTGCATTTTATATTTATTTTTGATTTTATTTAATTATCAGCTTTTCATCAAGTCATAGAACTCCTTTTCAAATGTACATATATACTGCACTGTATACAGTACAGGCCAAAAGTGTTTTCTTTATTTTCATGAACATTTACATTGGTAGATTCTCACTGAAGGCATCAAGACTATGAATGAACACATGTGGAGTTATGTACTTAACAAAAAAAGGTGAAATAACTGAAAACATCTTTTATATTCTAG
>JAUMHE010000048.1:24561374-24577390 GCA_032359235.1 Enteromius mattozi
GTATCTTGGCCAAATATTGTCCTATCCTAACAAACCATGTATCAATAGAAAGCTTATTTATCAAGCTTTCATATGATCTATACATCTCAGTTTTGTAAAATTTTACCTTATGACTGGTTTTGTGGTCCAGGGTCACATATATATATTAGTGTTTTAACTATTATACAGTTGTAAATGCTCATATTGCTTCTATGATTTCTGTTACTCTGCAAGACTGTTTACAGTAAAAGCCAAAAAAAAACCAAGAAAAACTAAAACCTCAACATGTATGTTATTTGTTAGCTACTCAATTAACTAAATATTGTAGACTTCTGGGAAGTGATCACTCAAATTAAAGTGAGTTTAGTTCATTAAAACGAACCATCAAAAATAAATCAGTTCGCTATCATTAATCGCTGCTTGAGGACATTCAGTGAGAATGTGTTTGATCACTCGGCTGTAAAGCTCCTCGCACGATACAAAGTGATGCAGTACTACTTCTTTTCATGCTGTTCCACTGTTTGTTAGAAAAAAACAGCATTGCCATTTTCAAAACAGCAAAGCTGCTGTCACGCAACTGAAAAATGTAGTTACATTAGCAGCCTATCTACTGTTATTTAATTACTCCCACTGGTGAACATGTAGTCGGTAATTACAGGAAAATGAACCGTGTTAAAATGCACGATTGAACCGTCTTGATTAGCAGTCCTTTCAAATTAATTAGCTGATATCAGATTAATTATTAGATTAAATTAAGCAAGGCCTGGCTCGGTATATTTAGCCTTGTGCACTAATTTTAACTCTCTCTCCAGGGTTCATAGCGGCTGATATTAAAGGCACGGGCTCGTGGACTCAGCTCTACCTCATCACAGACTACCACGAGAACGGCTCTCTGTATGACTATCTGAAATGCACCACCCTGGACAGCCGGGCCATGCTGAGACTGGCCTACTCGTCCGTCTCTGGCCTCTGCCACCTTCACACGGAGATCTTTGGCACGCAGGGCAAACCGGCCATCGCCCACAGAGACCTGAAGAGCAAAAACATCCTGGTGAAGAGGAACGGCGCCTGCTGCATCGCTGACCTCGGCCTGGCCGTCAAGTTCATCAGGTCAGAGACCTGCTCGTTTGCTTTACTTGGCTTTGAGGTTAACCTGCTGATCATTGTAGACAGCAGGTTTGGCAGCCAGTTTAAAAAAAAGCCATGTCAAATATTCATTTTAGTGATCCCTCAAAAAGTCCCTGCCTCACACAACTTTTTTGTAGCTAAGTAAAATTTTTCTAATTAATGCTAATATGTTTTTGTTAGTAATTATCAAATACACATTGTTCTGATAATTCAATTTTGTTCTGTGATTAAAATATTACTTATATATTTGATTGTTAAATGAATGCTGCCTTGGCTATTAACTGAAGTGAAAACAGGTTTAAGCTAAAGTAGTGAAATTGCTGAAACTGAAACAAATAAAAAATAAATGTATTAAAGCTGAATAGAAATATTAAAAGACTATTAAAAATGACAAAAACAAAACTGCTAAAACTTAAAAAACTTAACTGAACTAAAAAAAAATTCAATATAAAAATAATAGCAAATTCAAAATAATAATAACTACTCCAATTGTATATAAATAATACTAAAATAACACTGTTATATATTTACATTAATTCTTTATATGACCTAAAAAAGGTCTTTTTTTATTCAGATGCATAAAACTTGTATAATTAAATACTGTTCTATAAAAAAAGTTGGTCTTAGCAACTGAAATAAAGGTTTAAGTTGTAGTACAATTTTTAAAAACCAATACTAAAATAAAAATAAACAATAAGCAGCAACAATAATATATTGACATATTGAATATTTATGTTAGATATACTGTACTATAAACATTGCCCTTTATATAGCTTCAGTGTAAGTTGCGTCAACAAGGTTTTCCCTGAAAGAACTGCAGAAATGATGTGAAGAGTGTATGCTGCTTAAATATGAGCACTGAAACACTGTTATGTGACATGAACAGTGATACTAATGAAGTGGACATCCCGCTGAACACGCGCGTGGGCACCAAACGCTTCATGGCTCCTGAGGTTCTGGACGAGACTCTGAACAGGAACCATTTCCAGTCCTACATCATGGCCGACATGTACAGCTTTGGCCTCATACTGTGGGAGATCGCCCGCCGATGTGTGTCTGGAGGTACAGCAATGAATATTACCGTTTCATTTCAATATCAGCTGATTCTCATAGCATTTCTTAGTGCATGTGGATATCACTCAAGTAGTTTAAAAAATGGTAACATGCAGTGGAGCACTCACTATTCATTATTTTTGTTTGCTCTTTCAGTTTAGTAGATGTATATAAACCAAAAAAAAAATTTTGTTTATGTTTATTTCAAGTAATTACAGGTGTGCATCTTAACACAGAACAATGACACTGACATGTTTTAAGATATGTCAGAACAAGATATTTTCATTTGAGGCAGCTCAGACATGCGTTTCAGTCTGTGAAACACGGGAGAAAACGAGTTAATGTGAGTTAGGGATTAGATTTTAAAGAGATATCGTTAAAAGTTTGTTCTGTTGTGTCTGTGTGTTGATTGCTGTCTGGATGTTATTGCAGGTATCATAGAGGAATATCAGCTGCCGTATCACGATCACGTTCCTAATGACCCATCGTATGAAGACATGCGAGAGGTTGTGTGTATTAAGAGAATACGGCCGTCTTTCCCTAACCGCTGGAGCAGTGATGAGGTAAACACACTCATTCAGTGCTCTAAATCACAAAAACACACACACTCAAACTGGTGTTCGTTTCTACCTCTTTTGTTATTTACACTTATTTATAATATTTCATGTCATTTATTCATTTTAGTCCATTTTTAGCTGATAGAGCCAGAAATTTGTATAGTTTGCTAAAACTAAATCCATAGAAAATTTTATATATAATTATTTGTATATATATATATACACAAATAATTTTATTTCAGCTAGCTTCCAAGGCAATATTTTTCATTTTCATTTATACTGAACTGATGTATGCATGGTTTACTGAAATAACAAATGTATTTGTTATTTTGCGTACAATATTCATATAATATTTTTGTTATAAGCCTGTCCTGTGATACAAGTTATCTATTATCTTGCAATAGCACATATTAATGATCTAGTGCATTGCACGTTATTTACATTAATCAAAGCAAAGAAATCAATTTTAGAAGAGAAACAAATCACAAATAATATAATCTTGTAAAACAGACAGTTTGTTTTTTCCTTTTTTTCTTCTAATGACTTAATATCTTGCAGTTTAGCATTTTTCCCCATCATGCATCGTGTTTCTTCATCTTGATTTTGTAGAAAGAGGGTCATGTTTGATGTGATTGTGTTTGTGTTGTCAGTGTTTGAGGCAGATGGGGAAGCTGATGACGGAGTGTTGGGCTCATAACCCGGCCTCTCGTCTCACCGCCTTGCGTGTTAAAAAGACGCTGGCCAAGATGTCGGAGTCCCAGGACATTAAAGTCTGAGAACAGAGCAGCAGCACGGACACTAACCCCCAGCTCACTGCTTGCCGTGAGTTCAGCGACACGAGAGCCTCCCGCGAACCAGGACGCCCCCCGAGATCTCGTGTGCTCCCAGGACAGAGACAGAGCCGGTCCTGCTGCGTAACACAGGACCTCAGTGAGCGAGATCACATGACTCTCCTCAGAGAACTGTCAGCCTGCTCTTTCCACAATCTGTTCAGCTCCAACAGGACCGTGGTTTTGGATCGTATCAGATGTGTGTTGTCAGTCAACAGCTTTCAACAAGTTTCCCGCCTTTTTTGGTGGGCTGTGCCTTATTTATTTTGTAAATAGATGAGAGTGAAGCGTCAGTGTACTTGAATAAATGTTCTAATGAGAATGTTCTGTGCCGAGTAACTTTTTGTAAAAGCAGAGTACTATTTGTTTTTTTTTGTGTTGAGTGTTTCTTTACACTAAGCGCTACTAGCCCGCCTTGTTGGGCTGTAACTCCGCCCACCAACTTGTGATTGGGCTAGTCAACATTACAAAAGACAGATGTACGTCACAGATGGTAAAACCTGACATAATCATTTTGACGTGATCAACCCGGGTTCAATTCAGCCTTTTGGCAAACTTTTTTGCTCCCTTTTTAAATTTAAAATCACATCACCACGTGAGATCAGAAAAGCATTTATTTTCAATAAATATGAAGTAAATAATCAGAAAATGTAGGGTTGGGAAAAATGTAAGTTTCAGGTAGGGTTAGGGTAGGTATAGTGAGGGCTTTATTGTCTCAATAAGGTGGCATCTATTTAGTAATTTGCATTAAAATTAAAATTTACACTCAGTAAGTTATTATTGCATACTGTTTTTTTAATGTACTACAATACTAAGGTGCAGATAATTGCCACTATTTGCACTAAGCAGTATAAATAGCAGAAAATCCTACTATTTTAACAGTGTGTAAATAGAATATATGGCTATTTATAGCTGCTTTTTAAACTACTATATATATACTGTATATATATATATATATATATAATTAGAATTTTTATCTTTATATTTGTATTTATTTAAGCACCAATTTCAATGTAAAATGCAGCTAGTTCAGACAAGCACTTATATTTTCTCTATCTTTGCCAGTGATTTCTATAGTTGCATTGGCTGGATGAAGGTAAAATGTATAAAAAAAAATATTTTAAATATATATATATATATATGGTTCAAATGTACAACGAAGAGGAAACATTGTTTTTTTTTTTACGTTTTTATATTTTAATAACATTTGAACATTAACCTCTCTTGTATAATCCACTAATAATTTCACTTCCTGAATTGCCCAATGACACAAACGGCACGCCTTAACAACACTTTTAGAAAAATCAAACAATAAAAAAAAAAAAAAAATCCAAGCCTCTCTTTGGTAAATGTTTGTTATAAAGTCACGTTTATAATTACTTAAGGTTGAACTATTAAAAACAAAAAACATGCAAAGAATTTCGGGGAAGGTCAAATAATAATAAAAAAAAAACAAGGCCACTTTCAGCGTTGATTAAAAATATAATTTATTTAAAAAATCCTTTACATACATTTTATACAGAAACTGGCTGCGGACATACTAGCGTTTGTTTTTGATTTTGGATGAAGGGTTAAACTCTCTGGTCGTAACGATGCACATCTGCCAGCAGTTCACAGACGCACACGTTGCATAGTTGGCACTGCATTTCTCACTGCTCTTCTGGTGTCTTGTTCTGTTCTTTAATTTAGCTTTTATTTTGTGCGCAGCTTCTCTGCTCTGCTGGATTGTGGGAAATGGCAGTCGTGTTGGTGGGGCTGCAGATAATGAGCCCTGTGTTTCACACCAACAGCAGCCTCTAGTGTGACGGATTTATACAGAGCGCACACAGACCACCATTAGCTGAAAACACTGTAAACACATTCAGAAGTTTAACTTTAGGTCTTAATAAGACTTCCTGCAAATGGGAATTTTATATTTAAGCTGAAATGAAATCAAAATGGCAGTTTGCTTTTTTTAATGCATGTTTGTGGTCTTATAGTATGGAAGCCCATTTCTGCCACATAGGGAAAAAAAAAACACTTTTAGTAAAACAGGATCAATAAAAGTCATTGTTAAATTTCATTATTATTATATTATTATTTTAAAAAATATTCACAATTATGAGATAAAAAGTTGAAATGACAGAGTAAAAATCACGTGTCAATTCTTACATTAAAAATTTATACAGACAAAACTTCATTATAACAAAAAATTATCGTAACTGAAATTGTGACAAATCTAAATTAAGAAAATAAAACAATATATATACAAATTAAAAAAGTAATGACAAATATAAATAATTAAAAAGGCAAAAATTTACAATGTCAAAATATGAATCAAAATATGAGTTAATATTGTAATTTAAAATGTAAAAAATGTAATTTAAAATTAAATTATGACAACTCTAAATGATAAAAGTCATAATTATAAGGCAAGTATAAAATATGACAAGTCAAAAATTATGACTATGAAAAAGTCAAAATTATTAACAAAGCCAAAATGTTGAGAATTATACGATAAAAAAGTAAATAAGAAAAATTGAAATGGGCAAAACGATTGTCAAAATATGACACAAGACAAAAATCAGGAGATTTAAAAATTAAACTAACAAAAAAACTAATTTCTAATCTAATAATTTAGATTTTCAAATGTTTGTCACAGTAAGTTTGACAGGTTTGAATTTTATTTAATGAGTTCACACTTCCTCATTAATATCGAATAAAATAGCGTGTTTGGCTTACTGTCCGGGGAGCGGGCCGGGAGCTCGACGGACTCCAAGCCCTAGGGGTTTTAACCCCTTGGCTGCGAGGGTCGGGCAGAGCTCGGCGTCCGGCTCGAACCCCATGTGCCCCCCGGGAGGAAGGTGAGGTCTAGAGGCGGAGTAAGGGGCGGCGCAGGAATGCAAGAACGAGATGCGGGAGGAAAGGACTTTACGCTATTTAAGGCGTAACCTCTCAGTCCCTATTGGGAGATGGGATAACAGGCTGATTGGGGAATGAGGCACCAGCCGTGTCTAATCATTCGTACGTGCTCCTCCTGAAATTTGTTTATCAACATCATTTAAAAATGATCACTTTTTATGTCATCATTATTATTTGCACTGCATGATTTTACTTTCTTACGTAGCAGAAATGCGCTTCCACAGTATAGTGAATGATTCAGCAGTGAAAATTACTCCAAAAAATATATATTTCCATCAGAACATAATCACTTTCTGCTGACATCAACAAGCTCTCTTTTCCCCTGGACATTCCTTTCCTGAATGTCAGAAGTAGTTCATGAGCATGTCCAGATAATCTCAAGCAAACATGTTCCACAGATATGTTTCATTCAAGTACCTGTATTTGGATATCTATAAAATGTCTGACATCATTCATGTGATGGAGAGATTTCTAGTGTGAGTGTGTGAATGAAGGGTCACACAGGAGTGACATCTTTAATATTTGCCAGATAAATGTATTCCTCCGGGTCGGAAGAGCACAGCCACAGAAAGCCCTAACCATCACCAAACAGGACATTTTTTGGTTGATTAGTTTCTCTTAGTCTGGTATCAGTGGGTAATGTGACACATATCATATGTTCTGCCTGGCTGTGATGGGTGGTATTGTACAGTAACCCCTCAAACAACTCACCATAACCACAGCTTCCACCAAAACTCACTACAGTTATGATTACTACAATAAACCTACAGCAACTCCCTGCCATGAACTTCAAATGAAGGATTCTGAAAGAAGTAGATTAATGCATTACAATATTCCAGTAATAACAATAACTCTTGTATCCATCACGTTTTTGCTAAATTTTTAGTCAGCATGTTATGTTTTCATGTGATAAATTTACTCTTTTTAAAATAAAAGTTTTTTTTAAAAATAACTACAAGTATCTACACACAGTAAATAAAGCAATCTAATAATACGATTTCAATAAAAATATTTTATAACAAAATAAAAACATCCATTTTAATAGCAATTATGAATATTATAATACATTTTATTATAATATATTGTTATTATTATATTCAATGTATTATTTAAATAAAAGCAAAAAATACAATTTGAATAATAATAATAACTAATTGGAACTACTAGGAATATATATATTAGAAAATTCCTGAAAAACTAATATTTGATATTTTTATGATTTAAATACAACTTAAATTATTATTATATTCAATTTATAATTTAAATAACAATGTTTTGAATAATAATATTAATTAATAGGAACTATTACAATCATATATATAATTCCTCAAAAATATTTGATATTTTTATGATTTAAAAATCAATATTGCAATATCATTACTATTGCAATTAATATTGCAAAAATACTGAGAATGTAATAATAATAATTATTATTATTTATCTTATTATTAATACTATTATTTATGAAATAAAGGTAAACATACAGTATCAATATTTAGGTCTGTCTTAATTTCTTGGCTTAAAAAATTTTAAACCATAGAGCTTTTATTTTGGAGGCAGTGGATATTAACCTACAATAACTTGGTATTAGCCTTCACTTAAATAAAAAAAATAAATAAATGAAAGATTCGGAAAGAACGATATAAAATCATTACAATATCCCAGTAGTAACAATAACTGTAGTCTCCGTCACATTTGAGCAGAAACTGTAGTCCTGGTAAGTTTTGTGGAGGGGTAAGTGTGCTCTTGTTAAAGAAGAGCGAGACGAGAAACACTGATGATGCACAACAGAAACAGCCCATGCAGAACCAGGGAAAGTCCGGCCACAGAAGATCATCATTATTACAGTGTGATGAAACATTGCATTCCAGAAAATCAAAAAAACAACATCTGACATGATTCTCCGATCCCTGGCGAGTGCTCACGTGCACTTTTGTTCAACAGACAAACTTCTTTACTGTACCCGCGTTACAAAAATAATACATTTCAAATCGCATCTGAACGGTAACTGGATTTAAAGGCCACTTTAAGGTACTCACACTAAATACTGTATTCATGTCTCAAAATATTATATTACATGAGCGTTTGTTGTTTCTGCAACCACTAGATGGCACCACAAAATTCAGTAAAAACCTAGAGGATGATGAAGTGGGAGATTTCTGCTGTCGTGCAAACTTGAAGCGTCTCAACCCTGTTCCTGCTTCACCTTTGACCCCAGATTGGCATCAGCCGCATCTACTGACGGCAGCGTCACATGAAACTGAATAAGATGGCGCGCGCGGCAGCAACACAACTTGAGCTGGACGTCGTCATCAATGAGAGGGTCACTGCTCCTTGGCCATGGCGGCGATGCTGTTGTCATGGCGACCCATCTCCTCCAAGATGGTGGCGAGCTGGTTGAGGTTTCCGTGCGGGAAGTGTTGAGCTTCCCAGAGATCCAGAATCACTCCGGTCGGACTCGTCTTAGTCGCAAAGTAGTTGAGATACCTGCAGGGCAGATGAGAGGAAACACTCAGAGATGTAGGACCACCATATAGCACCATATACTTATTTGTGTTGGAATTTCAAAAAATTTTGATACTATTTTAATGTGGCAATGTGTATTTTTTTGTATAATCTGTCTATTTTCTCTTTTTATTTGGAATTTGGGCACAAACTAGCAAATCAGACTATTCCCAAATAACGTCAATTTAACGCATTATATTTAAGATATTATTTCTTTACAAAATTATGCAATATAAGTGTTATAGGCTTATTGGTAACATGGAAATACTTTTTTCATTTTCTAAACCCATTTTAACAAGCATGTGATCAGCAGAAGACAAAAAACAAAACAAAAAACAAACAAACAAACAAAAAGTTTTACTCCTATTAATAAAAATACTTTATGTTATTATAAATACTACTGCTATTATTATTAAAAATGTATTATTTAAACATAAAATAATAAAAAATTATTTGTACTTTTATTATTCATATTATTATTTTATTTAAATAAAAACAATGGTAAATCAATACAAAATATTAATATTCCACAGTAAAAACAAATAATATTTAAAACAAACTATAATAATAATAATAATAATATTATTATTCAAAATATTTGTAATGTGTAGTAATATCAAATAATATGATTTAATACATTGCTTTTATTTCTAATAATATAATTGTAATAGCATTTAAATAATAAAAATTCACTACGACAGTGATACTGTTACAGTGTAAATAAAAGACAAGTATTCAAAAGCAACAATAATTATAATAATATTTATAATAACAATAACAATAATTATTAAATAAAATAGTAATAATAACAACAGTAATAATAACAATAAAAATTATTAATTTATTTATGTGTATTGAAAGATTTACTCATCAGTCACAACAGTGTGCAAATTAATGATTTACTGATTACTCAGTAAATATAAAATAATTGCAATTTCTTTTATTAAGCCATTCAATAAAAATAAGAAAACAGGCAGTATGCATTCCTGCCTACAATTGAATTCTATATTTGTGTAAGGTGCCACAGACAGCCCTCGTAACTCTATCTTTCTTTTCCCATCACTCTCACATGTACTGTATGTACAGCAAATATATGAACTTATATGTTTGAAATATATGTTTGTCAAAGCTGCTGTAATCTGAACTGAATGGAGAAGCTCTCGACGGTCTCCAGCAGAACAAACAGATCTCTGCAGAAGGTGAGATCTGCACACTACGACTGATGAAGAACTTTCAGAGTCTGTCTTTTTACTTTTAACATCTTTCTTTTTTCCCAGGATCCTCCTCGCTTTATCTCTCTACTTCCTGTCCCCTGTGAACCTGAACTCTCTCGTCTTCTGCCTCTTTCATGCCTGTTGGTCCTCAGAGGTGAACAGAGTGCTCTCCATCCTAAACTCTCTCGTTTGAAATCAGATCTCTCGTTCTTCAAGAGTCCTGCAGTAACACCTCAACAAGAACTCAAACCATAGGGGTCCTGCGCTTTTTTTGCCTTTTCCTCTAATTACGTGGATTTTGGAGGCACACGGAAACGCTGGTATTTTTAAAAGTTGATGTTCGAGAGAGCGAATATATCTCTTCGTATTCTCCAGGCGCACCGAAAAGAACAGTTGGAAATTTCTCTTTTGCTCTCCTGCTGTTTTTCCACCGTTAATTGTCTTCAAACTCTCCTATGAGATACTTTTAGAGAAGATTAGTTTCTCTTTCATCGCTTTTAAAATAAAAGCTACACTGCAGTCTCAGCACATTGATGATAAACAAACACTCACACCAGGGATGTGCTAAAATGTTGACCTATAATGATAGATGAAAATTACTTATTTTATGGTGAATGCGCAGTACGTTATATTATATTGTATTATATATTTGTAAAAATATTATATAAAATATTCATATATTCATTATATATTCATTATATAAAGATTCATAAATTGAAATAAAGTGGAAATAATACATTTAAAATAAAAAATAAATACATTTAAAATGTTGCATAACTGATAAATGTTTATTGAGCAGCATATCAGCATATTAAAATGGTTACTATAAGATCATGTGGCACTGAAGTAATGATGCTGAAAATTCAGCTTTGCATCACAAAAAATAAATTACATTTTAAAATATATTCAAATAGAAAATACTGAACTGAAAATTGTAATAATATTTAAAATTTTACTGCATTTTTTATCAAATAAATGCAGCCTTGGTGAGCAGAAAAATGGCATTTAAAACCTTAATGGCATTTAATTATTTATATGGAAGCTAACTGAAGCTGTAAATGAGTGTATGTGTTGATACAATGTTGAGTGTGTGTGTGTGTGTGTGTGTGTGTGTGTGTGTCACCTGTCCAGGTTGAGTTTGTGTGCCAGTATTCTCCAGTCGTTTCCGCGTGTGTGAGGGACGTCCAGGCTGCCGCACAGTTTGCTTCTGATGCTGACCGGGATTCTGAACGCGCTCGGACCCGCGAGAACCGTGATACTGCTGCCTGGATCCATCAGAGATGTGTCAATGCTCTGGACGTCCTGCAGAAAACACACGTGTTATTTTTTTTTATCTTAATTATGTGTCTGAAGTGTACATACACAACCACCCTACCGTAAAAATCCACTCACACTTTTTGTTATTTTCCCCATAAACCAGAAATGGTGTCTCAAAATGAGCCATTCAGGAATGTACTCCAAAGCGATGTCGTATAAGAACAAGCCCCGCCCATGCCTGATAACGATCTTTGCTTTATTAGCTTAGCTCCTTCCCTGAGTGAGCTTTACTCAGGATGTCACGTTTATGTCCTCTCTAGAGCATTTAAAGGAATAGTTTGCCCAGAAATGCAAATTCTGTCATCATTTACTCACCCTCAAGTAGTTCCAGATCTGTATGAATTTCTTTGTTCTGCCAAACACAAAGGAAAATATTTTGAAGAAAATATGTAACCAGGCTGTTTTGGGTCACCTTTGACTTCCATAGTATTTTTTTTTTACAAACTTTTTTCAAAATATCTTTTATTCCTTCTTAAAACTACTTGAAGTTATTCAGTCAATGCGCTCAGAACACTATTTATCAGACGTTTAAACCGATGCGGCTTTAAAATTCATGCAAATAATAGTCTTTTATGATGACTACTAACTCCAATGTAACATGAGCACAATAAACATGCTATTCCCAACCAAATAGATGTTTTGCGAGATACAAGATGGATAGACTGTAAGGGGGGTGGGGCAAGCAGATCATTTGCATTTAAATATAAATGCACAAAAATGGCACATTTGTCCTTTTGTTAAAAAAATATATATATATTTTTAGCATGGGATAATAAATGATCTGTTAAGAATTTTAGCTAAAACTTCACAGATGTCTTGTATCTTGTATATGATGTATATACATCTTGTAAAAAGGGGCATCCCTTAAAGTGCCCCTATTATGGGTTATGAAAGGTTCATATTTTGGGAGTCCCCAACAACAGGCTGACATATATGCAAGGTCAAAAAACATTTTAATTTTCTCATAATATGCATTTATTTTTACCTTTTTTGTTCAACAAATTTGTTCAGTGTATGTGAGCTTTTAACGCTTCAAAAGCGACACCAAGTGGCAAAGAATGAACTTGCATTTTCATTCAGACCAAAGTAAAAATCAAGTTTTCCCAGGTCTGCTTGTGCAACAAGTGGACCGACAATATGCTAATGTTTCATTTTGATGTCAACATGAAACAGCTCATTTCAATAATTCCGAATCGACTTCTTCTTTTGAGAGATAATAACTTTATACACAGTGCACAGTGCACTTTCAGATTTCAAACTTTGCCGGATGTTTTCATTCACTTAGAGCTGTGTTCCACAGAAAAATCAATAATAGGTGCACTTTAAAAGCTAAATAGAAATGACAAAAGCACAAAACAATATCCCCAGGTTACAAATCACTTCGAATGCCTTTGATGCAATATAACCGTTCTTTATCTAAAATATACAATTAAACTGTAAATGTAATTATAATCACATGATGGTGGGTTTGCTCATTACTATGACAGTGAGTTTTTTCAAAAACAATAATAAGCAGAGACTTAATACACATACTTCTTCTGCTCACTGACACAAAACTTGCTATAACCTGTGTTTCTTCATTTTAAAGCTGCTCGTATGTATCTTCATATGTATAAAGAGCATAATGCGTCTCAGTCTCCCGCTGAGCTACACTGCTCTTTTGGTATTTAGAAATGTTCTCAGCGAATCAAGGCTGTTTCACTGCTGGAGACACAGTATACTCTGCTTCTTGGAAATAATATCAACTGACATTTCCAATGCATTAAAATCCAAGCTGCAATCTCAATTGTGTGTGAGTGCGTGTGTGTTGAGGAGGCGGTTTAATTAAATCACTCTCGTTGGTGATATTATTCGTAAAAAGCAACAGCACCAAATAAAAGCTTCTGCTTTTGTACGTCTATAAGAACAGAAGTGGAGGATGTGAAATGAGCACAGCTGCTTTGCATTTGAGTGACACAAAATATAAAAGTTCCCACAAAAATGCAACCAAATAAAAATGCATTAAGTGGATCAAAAGGGACAGTAAAGACATTTATAATGTTACTAAAATTATATTTCAAATAAATGCTGTTAAAGGTTCATGACAAAAAAAAAGTTTTTGCAAAAATATTGTTTTTGATAACATTGATTAGAGGAGGAAATGTTTCTTGAGCAGCAAATCAGTATATTAGAATGATTTCTGAAGGATCACGAGACACTGAAGGCTGGGGTAATGATGCTAAAAAACTCAGCTTCAAATCACAAAAATAAATTATATTTTAAAATATATTACAATAGAAAAAAGCTATTCGAAATTGTAATATTTCACAATATTACAGTTTTTACTGTATTTTTAAACAAATAAATGCAGCCTTGGTGAGCAGAAGAGTTTTAAATAAAAGCACAAAACAGCAATACTAATATAAAACAAACAAAACAAAAAAACAAAACAAACATGTTTAAAACCACTCTAATAACGACTTGGTTACGTATGTAACCCTTGTTCCCTGATGGAGGGAACAGAGATGTTATGTCGTGACGACAGACTGGGGTCTTGCCTAGAGCCCTGATTCACTCTGCTTAAGAGAAAACGGCAATAAAAATTGGCAAGTGGTTAAACAATCCTGAGCCACTCCCCTTCATCCGGGTATAAAGAGGCGACAGGTGCAACCACTCATCAGATTTGCTGAGGAGCCGAGAACGAGTCCCAGCTCTCAGCGATGGTTCAAAGTCATGGCAAGGCGACATAACGTCTCCGTTCCCTCCATCAGGGAACGAGGGTTACCTACGTAACCGAGATGTTCCCTGTCTGTCAGTCACTAAGAGTTATGTCGTGACGACAGACTGGGGTCCAATGGAAAATGCCACAACCTGAACAACAACCTTGTAGTACTTCAAATGTTGACAAGCGGTGCGTGTCAGACAATTGTTATGCAAAGGTCGTAACCCTCCCATCGCCCCAGAGCAGATTCACTGACTTTGAAACCCGTAGGGACCAGAGTAAGTACCCTGCTGCCTGGGAGGCCAGAACTGTTGTTCCTGAAGAAGCAATTTTCTACTTTCTGAAGGGATTTCAACCTTCCGCAAGATGGGCTGCAACCTCTTGTATTTGTTGCACATTCTGGCAAGACAATGGGGAAGCGGACCTTCTGAAAAGGGCGCTACATAGACCACATCCTACCATCGGGAGGTGACATGTGGAACCCTAGTATGGACTGACCCGAAGTAAGGCAGTACAACATACGATCTTGTCTCTAAGGCAGGTCCTATCCAGGAAAGGAGAGGAACGACTGGCAGTAGAGATGGACAGAGTGCTCTGTCAAGGGAAGTACAGCTCGACTGACTCCAGCGGCTCAAAGGGACCTCCCTGAAGTCCAGCCAGGAGAACAGAGAGGTCCCAGGAGGGCACTAGGGGTGTCCTAGAAGGATTCAACCTCCTGGCATCCCTCAGGAACCTTACAACAAGGTCATGCTTTCCCAAGACCGGCCGTCTACTGCATCGTGATGTGCTACAATGGCAGCCACATACACATTCAAGGTGGAGGGCAACAGCCTACGCTCCATCCTTTGCTGCAGAAAGGAAAGCACTACTCCTTTCGTGCATCTTTGAGCATGAGTTCTGAAAACCAGGTCCAGGTGGGCCAGTAAGGCGCAACCAGCAAAGCCTGTCTGTGTGAGCAGGCACACTGGGGGAAACGCATACTTGTGTAGACCCCGAGGCCAGCTGTGCGCCAGTGCTCCCCTGGAATATGTACAGCGCGCAGTGACTGAACTGTGACGGATTCCAGAGGAGGAGATGGCGGGTGAGCTGTGACATGCGGCGTGATCGTAGAGCCCCCTGGTGGTTGATCTACGATACAATTGCAGTATTGTCCGAGCGGACCAATACGTCTTGCAGCAGCGGCCGGAAATGCTGCAGAGCTAGATACACTGCCAACAGCTCTAGGCAATTGATGTCCCAAAGCAGACAGGGCCTGTCCAGAGCCCCGAGGCTGTTTGCCCGTTGCATGTGGCGCCAGCCCGCCATAGAGGAATCTGTTGTTACCACAACATGCCGCGACACTTGTTCTAAGGGCACCCCGGCCCGTAGAAACATAAGGTCTGTCCATGGGCTGAAAGTCTAACTCCACACCAAGAAAAGAGATTCTCTGCACAGGGGAGAGCTTGCTCTTTTCCCAGTTGACCCCGAAGCCCCAACTGGCTGAGATGCTAAAGCACCAGGTCCATGTGCTCGCACAACCTCTATAGTTGAGGATTCTGATGCCCACTTCTCTCAGCGGGGCAAGGGCACCCTCCGCGACCTTCATAAAGACCCGCAGAGACAGGTAGAGCCAGAAGGGGAGGACTTTGTACTGCCATGCTTGACCCTCGAACGCAAACCGCAGAAACGATCTGTGTCTCGGAAGAATCGACACATGGAAGTAGGCATACTACAGGTTGATCGCTGCAAACCAATCCTGAGGCTGAACACACTTGACAATGCGTTTCTGCATGAGCATTTTGAATGGAAGCTTGTGCAGGGCCTGATTTAAAATGCGCAAGTCCAGGATCAG
>JAUMHE010000048.1:24579747-24590993 GCA_032359235.1 Enteromius mattozi
AATTTCGATTAATTAATTACAAAGCCTCTAATTAATTAGATTAATTTTTTTAATCGAGTCCCGGCCCTAGTTTTAACATAACATATTTTTAAACGTTCCGTTCGTAACCGTATCTAATTTATTATTTTCCCAAACAGACAACCACTTAGTAACTTTTATTTATTTAATAATTTTATATATTTATTTATTTATTTATGTATTTTAATTATTGTTTGTGCTTGAAAACTACTCTTGCTATCTATCTTACTATCCTATCTTTAATTATACATATCATTTTGCATTTTAAGCTCATTTTGAAAATAAAAAAGCTAAATAATTATGTTGCAGTTTTGTTTTCAAAATGAGCCTAATAAGCATAATAATAAGAATAAATACTAGAGATGCATTTCCAAAAGTATAAATATAAAATAACATTTGGAAAGTTGCAATTAGTGTAAAATCAGTTTATGAAAATGTTAAATACTGTAAAAAAACTTCTAATATTTGTTAAGCATAGTTTTATTTATTATGTGTTCTGATATTCATAATTTTATTTTTGTAATGTGTTTTATAAGTCTTAATTTTGTTATAATACTGTTTTGATCTGTTGCTATTTTGCTATAGTTACTATTTGTCTCATAGTTTACACCGCAGGCTAAAGTGGCCCAAATCCTACTTTTTTACCCAAATGTGACCCATATCTGATTTTCTTATGACACTCTGAACAGCACAAATTAGATTTTTTTCAAATCAGGCCCAGGCCACTTTCATATGTGGTTTAAATTTAGAAACATTTTTGCAATGTTTTGCAATGCGACTTCAGTCTGAACGGCTGCGTCGCATTTCATTAAAATATAATATTAGAAGATGGACGTAAATTCATGTAAGGAATTCATTACATGGGAGAGGGATCTGTGAGGAATCACAGGTTTGTGTTTTCATTCTGAGTATACATCTAGCAGAGAGCAAGAGGAAGCGTGTTACTGTACCTCGCTCAGGGTGGTGTAGAGCTGGAAGATCTGACCTTCTCCCTCCACCTGTCTGACACACAGCTTGCAGCACAGCTCACACACACTCACACTCTGTCGCTCCAGAGCAAAGGAGCAATGCAGCCGCCGAACCGAACCACTCCACACCTGAGAGAAAGACAGCTCCTGCACAGACACACAGTCTGTTCACAATTCAGAACAACAACCACAATAACAAATCAAATAGTATTAAATCATCCTATATTAAATGCTATATTAAATTACTTAATCATTCAAATTAAAATATTGAAATAAAATAATAAACAATTATTAAAATGTTTTAATAATACTAAAGTATATTAGCTTTAATTGTAAAGTCATTAATAAAATATAAATAATGTATTCTTTAAATTATTACTTTTAAATGATTACATATTAATGATTTAATAATGTGTGTACATATAAAGTAATTTACAAAACACACACCTATATATATATATATAATTTAAACAATAGTAAATCATTTTATATTAAATATTACTTAAATTACTTAAATTAAACACAAATAATAAATAATTATTATTTTTTGTATATGTTTGTAAATTAAATATCCTAAAATATTAAATTGTTTTCCAATTTCATCATTTAAATTAAAATATATAAAAATACATAAATATTATTTTAAAAAATATTGAAAATTAAGTTTTATTCTTCCTCTAGATCTTTTTCCTGGTTCAGAGTCAGTTCTATCAATATTACCCCACGTACATGTCTATAATGTGTTTATCTCAAGGCACTTTCCAGGTTTTCTTCTTATTTCAAACTACTCATTTCAAACTACTTCCCTAATGCACTGATAAGAGATCCGCGTATGTGAATGTGGCCACCATTACTGTATTAAGAAGCTGTATTTATGAATGAATGATTAAATGTAAATGGTTTTAGCTTCATGTTCACTCTGTCTCAGGTCCTTCATCAAACACTACGCTCTCAGTTAAAGTTAAAACAGACATTTCTATCTCTGACCCAGGGAGTAACCCGCGTCGGGACAGGAGATCTTCTCTCTCTCCTGACATTTTTAGATCCTGTCTGAAGGCTCATCTGTATCCGTTGTCTTCACCTGGTATTTGGTGAGTAGTTTGCTCTTCCAGTGTGAGTGAATGTCATGTATTGACAGTCTCAGGTTGTGGTTGCTGTAACTGAAGTTCAAAGACTTTGGTTCATCCAGCAGTTTTCCACCGATCTGTTTTTCTATCTGCAGCACCTCCTGTCCACACAAACACATACAATCAACAGTGTACTCCTTTTATAACACAGTCATACAGTCAGTGTGAATTTCACACGGCTCTTATTATCTTTTAAAACGAAAGGGTTTGGGCCAAACTTTTAACATTCACAACTCAGAAGTTTCTCCATACATAGTATAGAAGTTAGATACATAACAACAACAACAAATACGAAAATTAAGTGATATTAAAATACTTTATATTAAATATTGTTTTACAGTGTATTAAATTTTCAAACTGTTAAAATTGAAAAACAATACTGAAGCCTCTATATATTAAAATTCTTTGTATTACATCTTGTACAGTAATACAATATATCAAATTACTAAATTGTTTTAATTAAAATATTACAATGAATATTACAATGAATTAATTCAATTAAAATAAATTAAAAATATCAATACTGAAGTACGTATTATATTAAATATTGTATTATATTAAATTACTAAACCACTTAAATTAAAATATTAAAAAAAGGTATATATTTTAAATATCACATTATTAATTATCTTTATATAATTATAACAACAACAATAATACATTTAATCATAATTTATATAAAAATCTTATTCATATAAGTAATTATACAATTTTATATTGAATTATTTAATAATTTTAACTAAAATATTAACGCAGATTAAACTAATGTAAACATATTAATATTAAAACTACATGTTCATTTAGATGTAATTTAACGTAACTCACTATTAACTAAGTTGTTCCTGACATTACTTAATCTAAATTATGCTTAGCCAATCATAACAATGCTCGTTTACATACAATATAGCAGTTGGTCAAATAAAAATACAATAGCATAGATAGAAATACTGTGTATTTGTAAGTGTCAGAGAAGGTCAGCTGTTACGCACTTTGAGTGTGTCCTGTGTGTCGTCGAGGCAGTACACTCGGATGTGATAGTCTACACCTGCTGTGACTACAGGACCAAACACAGCCAGTTTGATTCGCTTAGCCGCTGACGGACAGATGCTCTGGCCAATCAGACAATAGGATCCAAGAGTCTCGGTCAGGATGTGACACGCCTCGTCCCCCAGCTGCACGTAACAGGAAGTAGTGAAGTTCTCCTCTCCAACCACGACCACGTCCTGCGCACAGAACACACACATCACTCACACGACAGGGACTGGGTTAAACTGATCTCTCACACACTTACATTATAAACTTCAATATATATTGAACCCTGGTGGGACTTCAATTATGCATAAATTGTGTAATTAATCTTATTATTTTTAAGTCATTCTCTTTTCCACTTTTCCACTGAAAAGTATCTAGAATTTTAAAAGTCACAGTGATGCAAAAATAACAAATACAAATAATAACAGACAATTGGCTAACAAATATCAAGTAATATTAACAATAATGTTAAATAACAGTACATTTTAAATGCTAGATTATAAAAAAATATTTAATATAAGTAAATTATTATTAAATTACAATGACACATCATTTAATATTATTGGTTAAAAAAAAAGATAATAAAAAAAATATATATATATATATATATATGTAGAACCCATATTGCAATGATGCAATTGTAAAATTGATATTGAAATTGATATTGGATGTAAAAAAAATAGATATTCAAATCACACAATTATTGTTTGATTAATTCATATTTTTTGATTACAGTATTTTTTGGGCAGTATTTTTTTTTTCAATTATAATAAAAAAAAAAAAACACAAAAAAGCAAACACTTTTAAGAGTCCTAAAAATAGGTTTCACTGTCTTGGAAAAAGTAATTTCTTATTTCTTCTTTTGATTTTGGAGTGAAATATGACCAGGGTATGTTTTTGACAGGTTTTATGAGATATATATCCCCACAAGCAGGTTCTTCAGGACATTTGGTCTCTCCTGCACACACACACACACACAGACAGAAACAATGTGAGTGTGTGTCTGAGGGAATCCCGGCCCTGATAAAGGAAGCAGATTCCTCCTGATAAATACGCCCCATTCTTTTCCCCGCTCCACTCTTGCAATAATTGAATTTTGTGTTGTCTATTTGTAGAACCCTGCCATGCACAGCAGGCCAATTTACCCCGCCTGCCTTCACTGATAGTTACATTTATTTTCCAGTCATGTTTCCCTCTCTCTGCAGGATAAGTAGTTTATTGAAATGGAGCGGCTCATCTCCAGAGTTTCCCTGACCTGATTCCTCTCGCTGCCACGCTTTCGTTCAGCCCCTGGCCGTCCCGTTCGGCCGTATTCAAATTCCTCACCTCCCATTGGTCCTGCTGCATGTGGCTCTTGAGGATGATTTGCCAGTCGTCGGAGTGGGCGTGTGCGCAGTGGTGTAGAGTGAGGATGACGGGACGCGTCAACAGGGCTCCCGCGGGACCGCAGCTGACCACGGTGCTGAGCACGGCCTCCCCGTCGCCAACTGCTGGCCTGAGAGACACATTTAAAGCGACAGTTCAGTCAAAATGGACCATTCTGTCATTCACTCACCCTCAAGTTGGTCCAAACCTGTATGACTTTCTTTCTGATGGCTTTCAGGTATTTTGAAGAAAGCTGGTAGCCAAATAGTTGACGGCAGCCATTGATAGTATTTTTTCCCCACCTTGGAAGTCAGTTTCAACCAGCAACTGTTTGGTTCTTCAGAATATCTTCTTTTGTTATCAACAGAAGAAATAATCTTATATAAGTTTGGAACAACTTGAGGGCGAATGATAAATGAAGACAAAATGTTCATTTTGGGGTAAACTATCCCTTTATGGCTTTTGCCAACTTTTCTTGATTTTATTTCTAGTCTGCAGAGGCTACAGTAACACAATGAACCAAAACTGTTTGAAATTTTCAAGTTAACATTACATCAAGTTGAACAATAAAATTTATGATATGAATTTTACTATAGATATTTATGAAGAAAGAACATCCTGTGCTTTACATTTCAAAATTCACAGAAAGAAAAAAAAAAGATAATTGGGAAGGTACAAAAGCTAGGTACATCTTTGTATCTTACTCACCCCTAAATGTTAGTACATGATAGTACCATAAACATACCTGTACTTTAACAGTTTAGTACCTAAACTTACATTGGTAAGACTTGCTTTTCTATGCATCAGCAAAATGTAAATAATTTTGTATTTTTTTGTTTTTTATGACATTTTAAACTGAATATCAGTTAATCATTGATAATCATTATTTTTACCTTGCATTTTTTCTCAAGTAATTGATTACTTGAGTTTTTTGTGTGTTTCTTATCTGTTTAAAGACTCAATCACAAAATGACCTGCTTATGTTGAGTTAGGGCAATTCAATTTGATTCTGGCTCACAAGCTTTCGATTTGATTTTCAATTCAATTTCAAACCTAACAAACCATACATCAATGTAAAGACTTTTTTTTTTAGCTTTCAGATGATGTATAAATCTCAGTTTCACAAAATTGACCCTTCTGTGGAACAGGTAAACATTTTTAAAATTAAATTTTTTAATTAAACTCAATGAAGTTTTTATAATACATTTACAATTAAATAATTATATTTCTACTCAAAATAATTTTTTGATGGCTGTCATAAAAATGTGATGGAATTTTAAATCACTTAACACAAACATTGAAGAGCAGTAAAAATTAAAAGGAACATATTATATTGTGCATTATTTGGCAAAATCCACATCCGCTGCTGTGGCTCATAAACTGGGGCGCTTACAGTGATCTGTCACAAAATGGCATTTATTATTTTAATACTGCAGTAAAATGGTGAGAATTTGAAATCTGAAATTTAGATTCACATTCTGTTCATTCACTAAAAACAGGTTAGACTAATCAATTCTTGAGATTTATAAATTTACCTTATGCTCTCTGTCCTCTGTACAGTCACAAACATCTCATACACACGACCTTGAGGAATCGCCCCGGCTGGAACCAACAAACTCACACCTGAAACACACATTACAGAGAGATAGATAGATGCATAGATAGATAGATAGATCAATAGATAGAACAACAGATAGAACAACAGATAGAACGATAGATACATAGACAGATAAACAGACAAAGAGATAGATAGACAGACAGACAGACAGAGAGACAGAGAGACAGACAGATAGATAGATAGATAGATAGACAGATAGATAGATGGTGTTTCATATAATGTCAGTGGAGTGCTGTGTGTATTTCTGCAGTTGATGATTATTAGCTGTTGTCGTCTGGACTCATTCATCAATGTCACTGAGTGTGTTCTTCTCATCACATGAATGTGAGATTGTAAATGTGACATTTCCATCGTGTCTTACTGGAACCCGTTACAGCCATACACCTTAATTAGACTAATGAAGGACTATCAACACAATCAATTAATCATCATAAATTATATCATACTTTAATTCGTAAATATGTTGGATGCTCGGCGAGGACCAGAGTGTGATTGTGCATCATAAATCATACACAAACAAGCTGTGTGTGTGTTTTCACACCTGAGTTGGGTATGATCAGATGACCTCCCAGAGAGTTAAACGAGCCTAACGCCGTACACATGGGGTCTCTTGTGCGTGCCAGAGTCTGGTTGCGTGGGGTCATGGGGTCGCTGTCCAGAAGAGAGTGGGTGACTTTGGGGGACAGGGTGGCGGAGAGGTCAGATGTCATGTCCTCCTGAGGGGTCACCATGCCGGAGGAGTTGTAGACTTTAATCTTGAGGTTGGGAAGCGGCAGAGGCTCCAGCAGAGGGGAGCTGGTCATGGGGATTTTGTCTGAGATGTCGTGGAGGGCATATACTGGACCGCGATACAGCGCCGCCGCTGTGGACAGATCAGGGGTCGCGGCCAGCAAATCCGCTGCAAACACACACATGAAATTAATATTAAATATTACTAAGACCGATCTGTCAGCTTATTAATACACCACACTCCCAAAGTTTGGGTTGGCAAGATCATCTAATGTCTCTCATGCTCATCAAGGCTACTATTTTCTATTTGAATATATGTTACAATGTAATTTATTCCTGTGTTTCAAAGTTGAATTTTTTAGCATTATTCACTCTTCAGTGCCACAGAAATCGTTCGAATAATTTTTAAAATTATTATAATTATTATAAATTTTTGTGCTGACAGTTGTGCTGCCTCATATTTTTGTGAAAAAAAATAAAGATGCGTTTTTAAATAGAGCATTTATATGAAATTGATTTTTTGTAGCATTATACATTTTGCTGTTGTCACTTTTGATCAATTTAATGTCCTTGCTGAATAAAGTATTATTTTATTTTATTTTATTTTATTTGAATCATACTGACCCCAAACTTTTAAGCAATGGTGAATGTGCACAAACACAATGATTTTATAATCTCGCATAAACAAATTATTTCCAAAATCCGAAAATTCAAAAGATATGCACCTGTTGAGTGTAATAAGGTAAAAAAAAAAATCTACATAAAAGCACAATAAATTACAGAGACTCTGTATTCTATATTAAATGTCCTATGCTGACTTTCTGTGAAGAATAAAAACAAATCTGAAGACATTATTTATGGAAATTCCCTTCTTTGCAAAAGCTCTCAGATATCATTCTTCATATTTAAATCGGTGCACCATACTCTGTTATTTAAGCTTGTTTCTGAGTTTTGTTTTCTTAATTCTTCTGCATATTGCAAATCTGTTTTCATCTATAATATCTTGCAAAAAACAAGTATAAAATGAAATAAAAAATAGCGACTTTTTATTACAATTCTTACTATTTGTGCAATTCTCACTTCACATCTCACAATTCTGGCTTCATATTTTTGTAATTCTCAGTTTATATCTTGCAATTTTGACTTGTGAATTCTGAAGTCAGATTTCTGAGAAAATAAGTGCACTATAAGACGTAAACACCTGTGAAAAAGTCCTGTGGTGTAAATTAGCTTCCATAATTGTCACATGAAACTTTCATCAGACCTTTTCATCTACACACTCTAAACCACAAATAATGTATTACATTTAAAAAAGCCACAGTGGCTACAAAATCCATTTTCACTTCTATTTTGCATCCAATTTCCATAGAAGCAACCATTTTTTAAAACACACAAGATCGAAACCAGTTGTTTTTGTGATTTCCCACACCATTTTGCATAATTTGGATGTAAACACAGCTACTATTCACCATTAAAGCATGTAACCGAGCAGCTTGACGACTCCGTGAAACATCTCCTTTTTGCGCTCCAGAAAGTCATCCGGCTTTGGAACAGCATGAAGGTGGGTAAATGACTTTTTGAGGTGACCTACTCCTAGTATGTATTTCTGTTGTGTGCTATTTTGAAATGAAATCATCGTGTGTTTGTGTGTGAGCTTGCAAAGGACTCTTATAGCCAGCGGCTGGTAATCTCCATACTGATTGCTCATTAACATTCAGCTTCCCACAGTGACTAAACAGAGGACTGTCACTTCACACACCACTCACACACTCTCTCTCTCTCTCTCGTTACTCAGGTGTGAGCATTACTCACCACGAGCCCCGTACACACTCCTGACACACACACACACACGTTGAAGTCATTCTTCACGCGACGATCGGTGAGACGGTGTAAAGCGCACTGCACTGCATCACAGACATTGAAGTAAACACGTCCAAACCCGGGAGAGATCTTCACCGGAGCAAAACTGACGGATGTGAATGTCTCGCTTTAACATCAAAACATCCTCTACCTCTGTATTTATCAACTCAGTTGCAGACGTCCTCTGCAGTGTCTCCACGCGGCGCTTTTGGCCTGACAGGGTGCCATTTACACCTACAGCCCTGCTTCATGTTTAATTAAGAGAGAAAACGAGCGGGAAAATGAGGGGAAAAGCGAGACAATACGAGAGCGAGCGGAACGACGATTCTTCATTAATGATAACCTGTTCAGGTTGGAGAGTGACAGGCATTCTAATGTTCCTCAGATGAAATGTCACCTGAGTCGCTCTCACACACACACACACACCTCACAATTTAACACCGGAACACTGCCTTCCATTCTGTTCACCACTTGATTGGAATTTTAATCATTCTTGTGTCTTATGGTGACACACACACACACACACACTCTCACAGTTCCTTGCTGAAACTGTTGCATTGACTGAGAGCCGCAGTAAGAGATTGTGTCTGAATAGCGTGTTTGAATGTTCTACTAAAGCAATAATCCACTCAAGGATGTGCATTATTGTGATTTGCATGATTACAATGCCTAAAATCCCTTTCAGTCTGCTAGAAACAGCAAAATGGCAAAAGACACTGATGTTCAAAATTGGTTAGATTTGTTATTAAAGGGACCGTTTACTAAAAAAAAAAAAAAAAAAAAAAGAATATTCAGTCATCACTTTCATGTCATTTTAGACCTGTATGACTTTATTTTCCTCTGCAGAACACAAAAGAAGATATTTAATAACACTGGGGTCAACAGAAAAACTAAATCCATTGCAATGTATTTTATTGCATTCCATTTCGCAGAAAAAAGAAAGTCTGCTGATACAATAATTGTAAAATACTGCTGACAATTCTAAATACTAAATTACCAAAATGATATCTAAATCTACATATGTATGCATATATTAGCGCTGTCAAAATATTCTGTGTATATTTCTATATTTAGCTTTGATCACAGAAATAAATTACATTTTAAAATGTATTACAATAGAAAATACTGTAATAATATTTCACAATATTACTGTTTTTACTGTATATTTGAACAAATACAAGCAAAATAAGATAAGTAATATTGTGAAATATTATTATTACAGTTTGAAATAAATATTGTAATATATTTTAAAATATAATTTATTCCTGTGATGCAAATCTGAATTTTTAGCTTCATTACTCCAGTCTTCAGTGTCACACAATCTTCAAGAACCATTATAATATGCTGATTTGCTGCTCAAGAAACATTTTTGATCATTATCAATATTGAAAATAGTGCTGCTTAAAATCTTATTTGAAAATGTGATACATTTTTTTCATGTATATAAAGTTTATTTGAAATAGAAAACGTTTAATGTTGTCCTTTTTAATCAAGTTTTGGCTTCCATTGTGAACCCTCACGAATCAGAAATGTACAGTGATCCATTAATGAAGTCTGAGTCTCACCTGAGCGTGCTTGTTTGATGCTGACCGGCTGGAATCCTCCGTTCAGCACAGACGAGTCGATGATGTCGGAGTGAAAGCGTCGATGAGTTTTGCGGTACACGAGCAGAGCCACGATAACAGAGACGATCAGACACATGACCACCGCCATGACGATACCCACGTACAGCGCCACCTCATCTCCACCCGGAGCGGCTGTGAGACAGACAAACACAGGTCACGGACTGTGCATAGTATGTACTGTATACTGCCTGCTATATAAATAGTAAGTGAAACAGTAGGTGTTACTGCAATACAAAATCTTAAAACACTAGTATGATACATTACTGTCACATGATCTCATCATGGTGCAAGGAGCGTCCCGTCAGCATTTTTGAAAAATGTTACAATTTTATATTCTGAATAAGGATATGTGTCTAAAACTTTAGGCAGGCCAGTCAAATAATAGGTATAAAAAGAGCGGTTCACAGATGAGTCATCACACAGGAAATGGAAGATGAGCACATTGCATTGTGGGATAAAGAATTCTGAGCAGTGTGCCTCTATTATATACTGAATGAAGACGGAAAACCTCCAAATAAAAACCAGTAACTACAACAACAACAACAACAACAACAACAAAAATTTAATTAAAAATGTTGCCTCGTCAATTAACTATAGTAAAATTATTAAGTACTAAAATAGGAAATGAAGCTGTAATGTAGCTTTTAAGTTTTATAAAATAATTAATAAAAATAACAACAAAAAACACAACTAAATAAATGGATAATAAATAAAAAACAAACAAACAAACAAACCAAAAAACAGTTAGATGTGTACTGAAAATTGTGCATTAAAATATAAATATTAAATAAAAAAAATCTGTAATATTGTGAAATATTATTTCAATTTGAAATAACTGTTTTCTGTGTGAATATATTTTAAAATGTAATTTATTCCTGTGATACAAAGCATCATTACTCCAGTC
>JAUMHE010000048.1:24653417-24670567 GCA_032359235.1 Enteromius mattozi
TTTTTTTTATTTATTATTTTAAATTGTAATAATATTTCACAATATTAGTAGATACTCAAAAGTGAAATTTTCATTTACATTTTAAAATGTATTGCAATATATAACATATATAACTATATTAAATTGTAACAGCATTCTTCTGTATAACTACTCACAGTTATTTTAAATTGCAATAAAAAATGTTTTGATTGGTGGTGTACATAAAATTGAAACACTGTATAAAAATGAGTGGAAATTAGTTTTAGAATAGAAAACACATCTCTCAATATCGCAGAATGAATTTTTGCAACAAAAATCCCCATTACGCCAATTTATTCACAAATGTCAGTTTTTCTCAGAGCCTCTTATACTGTAATTTGTGTCTGCTGAGCTCATTTGGGGTCCGGAGAGGCTTCATACGCAGAAACTGGTGCAGGCCTGTTTTTGGGTCTCATTATGAAACAGGATCTCACAGTTGTCTCTAACTGATCCCTGGTTAATGGAGTAACTGCTGCTTATTTTTAGCTCAAGTTCAAATGAACATGACGTTGTGAGATCTCTGATGTTCTTCCTTACACTCCCTCATCATTCCCACGTCTCTGCTTCAAATAAACAGACTAATAAATGAATGAGCAGATGGATAAATAAATGAACAAACAAACATGAATGAATGAATCTATAACCTAATGAACAAAGATAAATGGATGAATTAAATTAATAAACAAATGAGTGAATATTTGAATGAACAAAAAAAAAAATCACTGAAAATAAGAATCAACAAATCAGTGAACATATTACAAAAGTAATGAATGAACAAGAATGGATGAATTAATAAATTAATGAATGAACAAAAAATCACTGAACAGGAATAAATGAAAGAATCGGAATAAAAACTGAAATAGAACAAATAAAACTAGTGAATGAACAATGAATGAACAGCTGAACATGACTGAAAAAAATGAATGAATAGACAAAAGAAAATACATATGTTTGAAAGTAGTGAAAATATACTAACATAAACAAACAGATGAATCAACCAATAAACTCATAAATCAAAGACAATAACAGAACAACAGGTAAACCAATGAATGAACAATTCAACATGAAGGAACAGACAAAAGAACAAGCATATGAACCATGAATGAATGAATGAAACTACTGAAAGAATAAACAAATGACAGAATAAATGAATGAATGAACAAGCACATGGTTGAACTGATGGACCGGTCAGTTAAAATCACTCTTGTTTATGTCTGTAGCGCAATTTGCCTTCCAACATAAATGCAGAGATCTTCAATATTACACAGACACACACAATGGATGGATCGGAAGCCAGGACACATCGATCCCTGGACTCATCAATACACACACCGGATACTAACATCACACACACACACACCGCACAAGCGTCAGATTATTATTGAATGCCTCCATTAGATGCCCACTGACCCGTCCAACGGCATGCAGTCCAGCTCATAACATAGGTAATGTAGGGGTGGGATTCTTTAGGGACCTCAGCTTTCGGTGCGATTCAATTCTGGGAATCATGACTGAATCCAAAAATGATTCTTGACCTTCTTTTTCTTGGAAAGTAATAGGTTCATCCAATACCAACAACACAGATACCAAATGTAAACTATTAAACTTATTTATTTACTTATGAATATATAACTAAATATAGCTTTAAAAATATAAGCAAACACACTTTTCAAACAAGAATGGATGAATGAACAAATGAATGTATATGTGAATGAACAAAAATCAATAAACATATGAATAAATAGGTGAATCAATCAAAGAGTAATGAATGAAAGAACACAGTAACAGGCACATAAACAGAAAAAGTACTAAATTAACTACAATTCAACGAACAAACAAGAATGACTGAATCTATGAACAAGTGAACAAAAAAAAGAATGATGGAACAAATCTATGAATGAACAAACACACAGGAAAGCTGGAATGAATCTATGAACAAACAACTCAAAAAACAAGAATGAAGGAATGAATCTGCAAAATAATGAACAAAGAAACAAGGATAGAGGCATGAATCTATGAATGAATGAACGAACAAACAAGAATAAATGAAAAATGAGAAAATGAATCTATGAACAAATGAACAAATTAATCTACAAACGAATGAACAAACAAGATTGAATGAATCTATGATCGCATGAACCCACAAGAATAAACGAGTGATTATAAACGAACAAACAAGAATCAAGCAATGAATCTATAAACAATTGAACAAACACAAACAAGAACGAATTAATGAACCTATGAATTAATGAATAAACCAGAATACATAAATGAATCAATGAATGAGCAAAACAAACAAGAATAAATGATTGAATTTACAAATAAATGAAAGAACAAAGGAATGAACAAATAAATTAACACGTGAAATGAATGAATGAAGGAATGAATCTATGAACAAACAAGAATGAATTAATTAATCTACAAATGAATGAACAAACAAGAATAAATAAATTAATCTCAGAATGAGCAAACAAAGGAAAATTAAGGAAATAATCTACGAATAAATTAGAGAACAAAGGAATGAACGAATGAATGAACACGTGTAATGAATTAATATGCAAGTGAGCAAAAAGCATTAATTTAGAGAGCTTAACACCCAATCAAAGCACACGTTTCTCACATCCTGTGCACTGAAGGTTTTAGAATCCATGCACAATCTATTTTTTCTCCTGCCACTAACAGAAAGTATGTAAAGGTCAGAGAGAAGGTGGAAAATCATCATAGAAAACTGAATTATGGTAGAAGAAACCTTGACTAACATTATAAGGGACAAATAAAATGCTCCTGAGTTGCAGAATAAGTCCTGTGAAAGCTCTCTCTTTCTCTGGCTGTTCTCCAGTGCTCTTCTCAGGTGCCAGAGGGTCCGGTGCTGGTTCAGATGATTAACTCTCTTAATAATGGGGCTTAAAGACCAAGCTGGGACCTTTCACACAACGAGTGAGTGTGAGCGGGGTCACGCTTATTAGCTTAACCTTCCGGAGCGTGTGAGTGTATTATTGATGAACAGTGAACGGTCCAGTACTGCAGGAATATTCCAGGTTAAATACAACTTAACCTCTATCGATGGCATCTGAGACGCGCCGTCAGCTACTACACCAAGTAATCCCTCTGTTTGTCAAAACCAGCAGAAATCATGTTTACACCAATGAATTTCTAATGGACGTCTACGGGCCAAGACATTCTGGAGGGAATCAGTTTTAACCTCTCTATCGCACATGGCTGCCTTCGAGTTTGTCCAAGATTATTCAGACAAGCTGCTGCTTCATTAAAGGGACTAGAGAAATGATGTCAATGCAAATAAATAAAAAATTAAAACAGCAATAAAAATAAAATAATATAGAGACAGATTATTAAATAAAAACAAATAAACAATAAAGAAAAAGGTTTTAGGCAATAGCATGAGAAAAAGAACGTGTATATATATATTATATTATTATAAACATTATTTTCAAATATGGTGTATTTCCTCTTGCAGAAAGTACCACAAAAATATTAATAAAGTACAAATAAATAAATAAGTGAAAAAGAAAAAAAGGTTATGTATAAAAATGTTCTCTAATAGTAAGTAGAACAATGATGGAATGAATAAATGAATAAATGAATGCATGAATGCGTGTATCATTACAGCTCTATTTATATGTTTATTTGCAGTGTATCCCTGCTTGACTTCTATTGTAAGTTTATGCAAACATATGGACACGTCAAAATCTATGTCTGTCAAGCTCAAGAGGTTTCCACAGATGCTGTCCATAAACATTAGGTCAAAAAATAACCCAGAATATTCCTTTAATAAGAGCAGAGGCAATTAATGCGATCATAGATCAAACAGAAACGACACGCAGCACTCCATCAGCACTCCAGCAATCCACGTTCTGTGTGTGTGTGTATTAGACACAAAGTCAAGGAGAGGCAATGCAGTGCGGATGGGCTCTTATAATCAACAGTGTTTATCACTCGTCCCCAGACTCATCATTTACACACCGCACTACGATAAACATCACGTTTAATTACTGACCCAGCATGAGAACACACACCGCCAAGAGCAGCCGGCACTTCAAAGCTATCAGGAGTAACCAGACCAAGCCGTATATATATATGTGTGTGTGTGTGTTTACACCATGTTCAATATCAACCCAACACATGCTCATTTAAATAAAGACAATAGCTGTGTTTGTTCTAATGAACACTCATGTGAACACTCATCCATCATACACATGACACACACACACACACGACTAAATCTCAGCTGGACTCTGTCTGACACACCTTTATTTGCCTTTCACTTCTATTGTTGCTAAATAAGCTCATTATAATTACTATAGACCTGAAGCATAAACCCATTTAAAATAAAACATGTATAGATACTTTTAAATAGGTAACATTTAATTAATAATAATTATACCATGCAAAAGTCACAAACATAAAAATAAAATAAATCCTTTAGTAACTAGTTGAAATAAATGTATTTATTTATTGTACATTTCTTTATTTTAGGTAACGTTTTTATTTTTGAATATATTATCTATGTTATTATTTATTATATTATTAATATTGATTTTTTAATGGTTTATTTAAATATAAAAACCCTGTTCTTGGTTAGGCTCATGGTTCATAAAACAATGAACATTAACTGTTGTGTTAAATTTAATATGAAAACTTGCATGCAAGGAGATTTTATGAATGTTTTACACAGAAATGTGTTCTGCTTGTGTTCCATGAATGATATTATAGAAACTGATAAATGCAAAGAGTGACACCGGAGCTATTAAAAACTGCCTCTCTCTGTGTCTCTGTGTACATAACATTCATATGCTTTGGAAAAGTCTGCGCAGTGTAATTTAGTAACGAAGGTTTTAAACTGGGACCAGATGCAGTGTATACCAACACACAAACACACACACACAAGATGCAGTGACAGAGGGCTGTTTTCCGTCCTCATTATCTGTGACAACAAAAACGGCTGTCAGCACCAACTCCACACTCTCAAAACATGAGCATCATTACAAACAAAGATGAACTCCCTCATTCCATCAGACAGTGAACTCACAGAGCTTCAAAGCTCACTGTTCCTCTGAAAAACCCATTTCAGGCTGCGCATTACGAACCAACGCTCAACAAAAGCAATAACAGATGCAGAGAATGGAAGTGAGCAGAAGAACTTCACAGTAAATGTTGCATGTCACGCTTCAGATTTTAACAAAAGCGTACACTGTTACCTAGCTGACGAGAAACAGATGGCATTGTGGGTAAATTGTCAAACTTACACCTTTACTGCAGTTTGAAAAATTAAGCATGAAGAAATACGATTTTTATAAACAAAATATAGACTTTTCATGCTGTTCCAAACTCATATTCATACTCGTGATGGAGCGGTTGTGGAGCGAGCAAAAATTGCAAATTTTGACTTTTCTGAGTTTATATCTTGCGATACGGACTTTCATATCTTACAATTCTGACTTTTCTCAAAATTCCAATTTTATATCTCGCAATCTTCCAATTTTGACTTTTTTACTCAATTTTAATTTTATATATCTTGCAATTACAACTTTTTTTTCTCAGAATTTGGATTTAGTATCACACAATTCAGATTTTTCTCCTCAGTATTCATGTGTTCTGTAAATCTCGCAATCCTGACTTTTTTCTCAGAATTCTGAGTTTATATTTTTTTTTAATGCTGTGGTACAAACAAGCTTCCAATCATATGAACTTCATATCTTCTGCAGAACACATACACAAAAATATATTTTCATGAATATTTTAACAAAATTTTCTTCAAAACTTGCAATAGATTTGTATGAAAATCTATTGTAAGGACAAAAAACGTAAACTACCCCTTTAAGATAAACAAAAATATAATAATGCACAGGGGAAAGCACTGACCGAAAGGCTCAGCTGAGTTCATTGATTCTTCAGATCAACACAGTTCACAGTGCAACCACTTGAAAGTTTCATTTGCTGCAGATTTTAAGGAACATTAACCATTGTAACTATGGTATTTTGGCTGAAATATTGGTTGCCATGGAAAATGTTTGCAAAGCGTGGCTCTATTCTGGCATGAATCTCTCAAAGGCCATTGCAGAAGATGATTTGTGTGTGTCTCCAACACCACAGCACTACACGAATACTCAATACTCATTTGACTTTCATCTGTGTGTGATATTAAAAGATATTAAATATTCAAGAAACACACAGACAAAATTAGACCAGAACATCCCAAATCCAGCCCAAAATAAACTCTCCCTATCCTACAGCAATATAAACTCCAATGTTCAAATAATAGTTGCATTTATGAGCAGCAAAATATAACAAAAATGTCATTTTTCAATCATCTGTTTTATATCACGTCAGTGTGACTGTTCTTACGTTGTTTCAACATTTAGATTATGTTCCTTACAAAAGAAGTGAAAGAGGATGACATATTTGACACCTGTCAATCATACTCTCTTTATGGAGGGATACAGTTACAGTAAATAAATTTATGACAGGTGAGGTATTTTTGTGTCTAAAGCTACAGACTTTATTGCATAGTCAATAAAATAAATCGCATTGTTTGACCTGAAAGCATGCTGAGTTACTATATAGATATATACTGTATGCACGTTACATAATATATTATAAATACCAGCTTGTATTATATAATAGTTCATATATAATACATCTTTCTGTTGAGGCAAGGACTCTCACTCTTTCCTATCATTTTTTTTTTTCACTCTCTCTTCCTCTTACTGAAAGATTGAGTGTCGTATGCAAACCCCAGCTGAACTCAGACTCAAATGAATAAGTCCTACATTTTTCCATCAATATTACAGACTGAGAACATCCAGTGCTTCGGCAAACACCACCAGATGTTATTAAAGAGGTCATTTCTACAGCTTTTTAATTACGTTATTTTTATTTCCATTTATAAGTCCACTTACAGTGTTAGTCAAGGTTTCTAGCACATAATTTCATTTTTCATGAATATTTTCCATCCTCTTTTTGATCTATGCGGTTGAACAGGCTGCTTTTGTTACTTCCTTCTATGAAGTTTGTATGAATGAGACATTTTTTTACCGCTGAGCTTTTCTAGACAGTACATTGAACAGTTTATTTGAAAAGTGTAGGTAGTTTATAATGTAGAGGCTCCTGGAATAGCCGTGTGTGTGCTGTAGCCTAAGTAGGGTGCATTTTAAGGCATCACGTTGCAATACTTGATATGAAATCTGTTTCAAAAGGTCGGTAACCTAATTACACAGCCGTCTAACATATGAATCTGGATCAAATTCGTCAACAGCAATGAAAAAATATATATTTAATGGCTTTGCATTCTTTCGAGAAGCCCTCATAAAACTTTTGCATTCACTCGCAAAACCCCTTTGTGAGCCCCTGAGAAACTTTGTGTACTGTATGCTTGCAGAACTTCTTAAAGTTAGGTTTCCTGGGGGAACGCAAAACGGCTTGTGAGCAAAGGTGAGAATGCAGAACACTTTCACACAGAATTCATTAAATATTGAAACTGATCAGGTATAGCCTAATAAAAGTATCAGTTTACAATGTTGAAAACAGTATCTTCCTGCTGAAAACACATCATAAATCATTTTAAACTGGTTTGCTGGTCGTAGATGTTCTCGCAGCCTGTTTAGACAGGTTTTGGGCACATTTTAGTTCGAATCTGAGCATGATATAGGGGGAAAATGACATTTTTTCTGATAAAAACTGCATAATGCATAATAAACAAATAACTAAATCTGTGCTTGTCTGTAGGTCTGCTAAATTTGGCCAAAATTAAAAAGAAATTAATTAATAATTAACAAGTATGACAAATATTCTAAAATACTAAGAAATTGCGATATATTTAAGAAATTATTTATATTTGATAATTAGCGTTGTCAAAAGATTAATTGGAATTTTTGTAAGTTTTTGTTTCCATATATGTATGTGTACTATGTATAATTAGTATTTATAAATATTTATATAAATATAATTTAATTTATTTATAATTATATAAAAATAACATATTTTCTTAAATATAAATATGTATATGTGTCTATTTACGTAATAAATATACACAGCACATACACATATTATTTAAACAAAAACATATATTGACAGCACTATTAATAATAATTTTATTTGACATTACAACTGTAAAATTACAGTAATAATATTTATGGCTGTCAATTTGTTCGTTAAACCAACAAACCTTTATTTTGATGGAAAAGCATGAGAAAAGCAACATCTCTTGGTTGATAAGCTTCTCATTAAATTCCCATGCAGCGCATTTTGTTTTCAAATTAAATCGCAGCTTTTGTGATTTGATAATCGCACTAAGCCATATCGCAATTTTGTTTTTAATTAATTGTGCTGTCCAACTGGGACACCGTCTTAAACCAGCTAAGACCAGCAAACCTTCCTGAGCTGGCTTAAGCAGTTTTATTTTTCTGCAGGGATTTCTGCTTAATGTATCATTAATTTGCTCTTGCTTATTATATTTGCTGCCTATGTAGCACTTATGAGGTTGCATATCAGTTAGGATGCTGCCTATTTAGGCAACATGCAACACACTAGGTTTTGGAATACAGCCGTAAGTCTCCATATGCTGAGTGAAATGATATGACTGATTTAAAACCAGAGAAGCTGCGTGACTCACTGTGAATCGAGTCTGAGGACAGCGCTGTTTGTGAATGTGGGCCGTGACAGAGTTTTGATGAAGATGATGATGAAGTATTTCCGCCCTGACTTCCTCGCCTGTCAGTGCAGCATTAGTGCAAGTGGTAACATGTCCTCAATCCAGAGCAGAAAGAGTTTCCCTGGAGTGGATGCTGGAAACTAGCTGGCAACATCACACACACACACACACAGTTTCACATGGATGGACACACTGCAGTACGACACAATAACAAGCATGACTGGGATTCACAGAGAGACAGAGACGAGAACAGAACTCCAAGTTTTCCTGCGCCATCACTGATCAAAGCCGTGAGCTCTGGAAAAGAAACCCCCTATTGAGTTACTGTCAATCACTTTCTTGAACTTACACTCTTGGAGAAACATCCCACACTAATAAGGCCTGCAGCACCTCGATAAATCCATCACTGTGTCGACACACACACACACACACACTCACTAGAGATGGAGCCAGCCTTTAAAGAGATCATACTGTACACTTGTTTTAGGTGAGGGTACAGTTTTTATCCACTTCTTTATGGTTTTGGTCTCATTACACTGGCTATTTTTTTTTCGAAATTATTTACGCCCCCTTTATGCATATTCTGATGAATGCTGGGGTCAGCATTTGGAATTGGTTTAGATGGGATGGTAGTGAGTAAACAACTACAGCACCATGATTTTTTGGTTGGACTGCTCCTTTAAGCTATGCTTCACTGGCAGATACCTGTATCATTGATTTTTTATGGAGCAAAAATGGATGAATATTATAGAAAAGGTGCTAAACATGTAACTTTGGATCCAATGGTGTCTGCACTGGGAGTCCATCAAAGCATCATACGCACTACTTCAGGAGGCCAGACTTTTTTGGGAGGAAAAACAATGCTGATACCGATCTAACACCAGTGCAGTTTTTATCTTTTTTAAATGAAAGTAGAATTTTTATACCTCTGTGTGGGGAACTGATAATCCGTCTCACAAATTTCTAAATATAGACTAAAAACAGCATCTAATCAGTAAGTGAGTCAGATGTTCATTCAGAGATTCAGTGAGTAATTATTTAGACTGATTCCAAGTTTATGAGTCATAAGTTTATGAGTTTATAAGCAGGAGTAATTGGTTGTGAATCAGACCAGACTGATCATATGGAAGCTTGTGGGCAAACAAACTGAATTGTGAGATATAAGTCCACATCAGAATCGTAAGTCATAATTACTGTTTTTATTTTTAATTCTGTGACAGGAATAAAAAAAAATGTTAACACAAAATTTAGTAAGAAAAAGTTCAAAAATGTCATCATGTAAATTCGCTCTGCTTAAGAGAAAACGCCAATGAAAATTGGCAAGTGGTTAAACAATCCTGAGCCACTCCTCTTTATCCGGGGTATTAAGAGGCGACAGGTGCAACCACTCATCAGATTTTGCTTCGGAGCCGCGAGTTTATGTCTGCTGCTTTGAAGTGCTGCAACGAAGAGGAAGCTGAAGCAGAAAATGTTCTCTGTGGCGTCAACGACACAATCAGCGGTTTCCCTGACTCCAATGATGCCCCTCGCGCGTTGTCTGGATGCGTGGATGTCGCTACCCAGCCCGTCGCAGTGGCTTATTCGGATGATTCAGATTGGCTACGCGATCTTGTTCGCCCGGCGACCTCCCAGGTTCAGTGGCGTTCTCGAGACTTCGGTGGCAGTCCGGAACGCTCCTGTCTTGTACAAGGAGATTGCTCTCCTCCTGACAAAGGATGTAATTGAGCCGGTCCCTCCAGCCGAGATGGAGGCGAGATTTTACAGCCCTTATTTCATCGTGCCCAAGAAAGGTGGTGGCCTTCGACCGATCCTGGACTTTCCGCATTTTGAATCAGACCCTGCTCAAGCTTCCATTCAAAATGTTCACGCAGAAACGCATTGTCAAGTGTGGTCAGCCTCAGGATTGGTTTGCAGCGATCGACCTGAAGGATGCATACTTCCATGTGTTGATTCTTCAGAGACACAGACCATTTCTGTGGTTAGCGTTCGAGGAGCCTGGGTGCCCTTAGAACAAGTGTGCCTCCATGGTGGACTGGGGCACCACATGCTACGGGCAAGCAGCCTCGGGGCTCTGGACAGGGCCCTGTCTGCTTTGGCAAATCAATTGCCAAGAGCTGTTGGCAGTGTATCTAGTTCTGCAGCAATTCTGGCCGCTGCTGCAAGACAGACACGTATTGGTCCGCTCTGACAATACTGCAACTGTATCGTACATCTACCACCAGGGGGGTCTATGATCACGCCGCATGTCACAGTTCGCCCACCATCTCCTCCCCTGGAGTCAGTCAAAGTTCAGATCACTGCGCGCTGCACATATTCCGGGGGAGCTCAATCGTGCAGCCGATGCACTTTCATGACAGCTCACGTTCCTCTGAGAATGGCGACTCCACCCCGAGCTGGTCTTTGGTAAAAGGCACAACCTTATCGTAAGGTTCCTGAGGGGTGCCAGGAGGTTGAATCCTTCTAGGACACCCCTTTCTGTTGTCCTGGCTGGACTTCAGGGAGGTCCCTTTGAGCTGCTGGAGTCAGTCGAGCTGAAGTTCCTGTCTGCTAAGACAGCGCTCCTGACAGTGCTCACGTCCATCAAGAGGGTTGGGAACCTACAGGCATTTTCGGTGAGTGAAGAGTGCCTTGTGTTCGGCCGGCCAATGGATACGTGCCCAAGGTTCCCACCACGCAATTTCGCGATCAGGTGGTGAACCTGCAAGCACTGCCCCCCGAGGAGGCAGATCCAGCCTTGGCATTGCTGTGTCCCGTAAAAGCATTACTCATATATGGGACCGCACCTGGAGCTTCAGAAGCTCTGAGCAGCTCTTTGTCTGCCACGGAGGTCAGCAGAAAGGGAAGGCTGTGTCCAAGCAGAGGTTGGCCCACTGGATTGTGGATGCCATCACCTTGGCTTACAGAGTATGGTCTGTCGATCTCTACTGCCAGTCGTTCCTCTCCTTCCCTGGATAGATCCTGCCTTAGAGACAAGAACATATGTTGTACTGCCCCACTTTTGGTCAGTTCATACTAGGGTTCCACATGTCACCTCCCGCTGGTAGGATGTGGTCTCTGAAGCGCCCTTTTCAGAAGGTCCCCATCCCCATTGTCTTGCCACACTGTACAAAAAATACAAGAGGTTGCAGCCCCTCTTGTGGAAGGTTGAAATCCCTTAGAAGTAGAAAATTGCTTCTTCAGGAACAACAATTTTGGCCTCTCCGGCAGCAGTGTATTCACTACGGGTATCAAAGTCAGCGAATCTGTTTTGGGGCGACGGGAGGGTTACGGCCTTTGCATAACATTTGTCTGACACACGCCGCTTGTCAACATTTGTAGTGCTACAAGGTTGTAATGGTTCAGGTTGTGGCGTTTTCCATTGGACCCCAGTCTGTCGTCACGACATAACTCGTAGTGACTAACAGACAGGGAACGTCTTGGTTACATATGTAACCCTCGTTCCCTGATGGAGAGAACGGAGACGTTATGTCCCCTTTCCACGACCTTGAACCATCGCTGAGAGCTGGGACTCATTGGACCTGTCGCCTCTTTATACCCGGATGAAGGAGAGTGGTTCAGGATTGTTTAACCACTTGCCAATTTTCATTGCCGTTTTCTCTTAAGTAGAGCGAATCAGGGCTCTAGGAAAGACCCCAGTCTGTCGTCATGACATAACGTCTCCATTCCCTCAGAGAACTAGCGTTACATACGTAACCGGGACATTTTGCACCTTTCAATTCTGCATTTTTTATGCATATATTGCAGTTAAACCTGTTTAATCTCATATTTCTGTTCTCAGAATTGCAAGAAACAAAGTCTGAAATGTGAGCTATACACAGTATTTTGTTCTGTTCTTGAGTTTTCAAATTAATGAAAACATAAGTAAAAATGTAAAATGAAAGTAACTTTCAAATAACATTGCCCAAAAAGATTACCTACTGTATGTTTAACTTCATAAACCATCAGAGAATCAAAAGATGCAAATGTTTATTCTAAAATTAAATCTGGGTACTTCAAGTAAATATTTTGGATTTAGCTGGAGAAATAAATTAGGAATCCCTGACCGACACAATAATGTGAGGCAGTTTGATTTCACACTGAAAACAAAACTGGAAAAAATAAGGAGAAAAGAGAAATGAAATTGTGTGCTGTTCACCAAACCTCAACCGACGTGCCAAACAGATGTGCTGTGCTTGTATTATTTTACTGTAAAATCTCATCACATCCCGTTCAGACAGCGAACCCGGATAAACAACTGAGGTGAAATATCATTTCTTCCTCTGTAATGCTGCACCGCTGCACTCTTATATTATTCTCAATAGAGCCAAGGAAACCTGGTTTCCACAATATGACCCCTTTAAAACCCGGTCAAGTGTTTCGGTTTCACTCACGCTATCAGATGCACGCTTACAGAGGTCAGCGGCACAAACCGACACCACATCCCGATAAAAATCGCACAATTTTACGCCAAACTCTCACGCCGTCGGTCCATTCATCATCTCTGCAGGCTACTTCCCAATTCTGTCAGTGGAGGACCAGGTTCAAGACTTGGGTTATCGTCGTCATCATGAGTCTGCTATATACAGGATATGGGTCAGCCGAGAGTGAAGCGCAAAATAAACCCGACCGGCTTTGATGGAGAGACTGCCAGGGGTTTTATAGCGACGCTGCTGCGAAGGCTTAGAGGAGTCGGGCTCCAGTGGCCTTGTAGAATTGGAGAAGGTTTTCCGAGCCTCTTCTGCCAGAGAGAAATGGAGGTTACACATCAGAGACACTACAGTACCGCCTGAGGGATTTAAGGACAAGCTCAATAACCTCTGATAACTTGTAAAAGTCCCACTTCTGAGATCTGAGTTACCTTGAAGGAGAGAGGTTAAAAGTGCACACTACAAAGTGTGTGTGTGTGTGTATCAGCTGCAACTTTGTATCTGGCTTTAATGTCGCGGCTGAAGCTGCACATGGCGGATGAAATCCCACATCACTCGTGGAGAAAACTCTCCAAACAACTCCAAAACTTTCCAGATAAAAGCCTCTTTCCCCTTTCTTGCTTCAGGAGGTCAGACTTTTTTTTGGGGAGGAAAAACAATGCAAGGTTTTCGGGTGATCCTTCTGCACGATCTCTCAAAAGCGTCCGCTTCACTCTGATACATGATCGGCATTACAAACAACTATAAATGATTAATTGCTAACCAACACATCTATAAATTATGGATGGCTTATTTAATTTTTCATGAATGATTTATTGGCCCTGTAGATGTCTGCTAAGTCTGACTCACACCTGTTTAGTCACGCTCTGAATAATTCACAAATGTCTGTTTTTATTCCGTAATCTTATTTTTTTTTGTTTTATGCTAACTTATGTTACTCAGCAGACGTATCCAAATACATTTGCATTTGATACGCAATCGACCGTTTGATGTCAACTACAAGTTTTGGATTTTGGAGTCTGGCCTTCAGACACTTTGAGATGCTGTTCTTTTAAACTTTATATTCGACAAAGAATCCTGAATCTGCCGCGGTTTCCACAAAAACAAGAAGAGGCAACACTGCAATAATCAAAAATGTTCAAATCAGAAAGCAAAGCAAATCAGCGTATTAGAATGACTTCTTGAAGGATCTTGTGACACTGGAATGCTAAAAATACAGCTTTGCATCACAAGGATGAATTACATTTTAAAATATATTTACATGTTATTTTAAATTGCAATAATGTTTCATAATATTACTTTTTACTGTATTAATAATCAAATACATGCAGCCTTGTTGAGCTGAAGAGACTCCTTTCAAAAACTGTACAGACAATCTTTTGTCTAGTACTGTACATAAACTAACATTTACACTAATATAGATCTTGCAGGCGCAACTGATAAAACCTACAATATTTCAATGAATGTTCTGGGTTCAATAATAATTTGTTGATATATATAGAAAAGCAATTATGCATTTATAATAGAAGTCAATGGGGCAGGACACTGCACTGAGATGAGCATTGAATACAAACTCATTCAGCAGTATCACCACAAGACTTAAAACTTTAAACATGTTAACATGAGACAAGTGTGATAACATCACTTACTTACTTAACCTACTAACCTTACTAGCCTAGGTACCTTTTATGAATCTGATAGTATCTAATACAGTATTTCAACTGTTGTGACCATGTAAAGTCATAAATAATAAATTTCTGCATGATACAAACAAATTCCATTAAAAAGATGTGACTTACCTACCGAAAAAAAACATTTTAAAAGCAGTAAACAATTGCCAAATAAATAGTTAATCCTCCTGGAAAAGTAGTCCTGTTAAAACGATGATTTAATTTTGTACATTTTGGGTTCTAAACGAATAGTTCACCCAAAAATGAATGTATGAATTTCTTTGTTCTGCCGAACACAAAGGAAGATATTTTGAAGAAATTTAAAACCATTTTTGGGTGAACTATTACTTTAACCTGAATTATATTATTACATTAATATGCCCCATTACAAGTTTTTTTGCAATTTTTGCTGGTTTTTATATCAATGAACAAGTCTAAATAGTTAATAGTTACAGTAAACTCTGAAGATCCCTTTAAAAGTGAGATAGATGTGAAGAAGCTTGAACAGAGCTGGACAGAGGAGATTCCTCAGATCAGCAGGGATGTGAAGCGGCTTCTAACACGAGGGCCGCCGCGGAGCTACAATCAAAACAACAGTATTGTGTGTGCATGAGACTGATAGATGCGGGTATATCACATCAACACACACTCAGACAGGAACACACACTCATATTTAAAAATATCCCTACAACATAAACAAATCTACCTTCACTAAAATGACTGATTCAAAGTATTGTATTAACTACATGCAAAACTGTTTTATTACACAGTATTTTTGTTGTTTTCCAGAAAAATATCGAAACATTCTTAAATCAAGATATACGCAAAACGACAAGATATTAAGTTGCTTTCTGAAAACTTTATTCAAGTTAAGGTAATTTGTTGCCAGAAATTTGCAAAATTTTCTCTTTTTATTTTAAATTGCCAGATATTTGCTTGTTTTAAGATTAAATACATTTAAATTTTTTAATTTTTCATACAATAAGACTTAATATTTAAAGACATTCAGTTTCTTAAGTAGATGTACTTTGATTTTAAGTATGTTTAGATATTTGTATTGAAAAACAAATGTGTAGTGATGGGCTGATTATTTGGAAGTTTTACCATTTATCTGTTTACAATTATTTTAAGCATTTCAAAATTTACTGTAAATTTTTTTTTTTTTTAAACTGTAAATATATATATATATATATATTTATATATATAGAGAGAGAGAGAGAGGTATTTTTTTTTAAAAAAACTAATAAAAATGCCAAATTACATTCAAATTTGATATTAAAATTAAAGCTAATCCTAAATATTAAAAATTGCTATAAATATTGGATTGTCAAATAATTTAATAATTTGGGGTTTATAAGCACTTAAATCACTAAAACTGAACATAAAAGTACATCAAATTTCTCAAATTGAAATTAAAGTAAAATTAAAATGAAAACTCAAAGTAAAAATTTTAAGCCAAAACTATGAAAGTGCAAGCTAATTCTAAATATTAATATTATTATAAATAACATCAAAATAACACTAACCCTAACAAGAATCCAAACCTATAAAATTACAATTTCATCTGCGAATTTCAGATGTATTCCAGAAGATTTTCATCCCCAAACTACAGCAATGTGAGAAGCACACACACACACATCACATTGTCTCTGAGGGCCTGTATTGTGATGTGTGTGAAAGCTGAAGTGGCTCTTTATGTGTAACTCAGCAGCTGTGAAGCCGACACTACGAGATCCCACAGAGAGAGAAACAGAGAGACAACAGACACACCCTCCAGAGCAGCGGACCCCCCTCATCTTCATCCTGAACGTGATGAATGACTCCAAGCCAGAGTCCAGCTGCCAACACGCACACGTATGGTGATGAGGCTGGAGGAACGCAGACAGGAGATCTGCTCTGTTAATGGGCCAAACGCTTTTCATCTGTCTGAAACACAACACTCACAAACATGTGCTCTGTTATCCTTACAATAAAGCTATAATTCGTCTAAACCTGAAATGACATCATTCACTCACCATCAGGATATTCCAAATGATATTTATTCCATCACATCTCTTAAGAATTGTCATGTAGCTCAGACAATATAATGGTGGTTCATGGTGATTAGAGGCTGCCAAGCTCCATACGAATACAAAAGATTAAAAAAAGATTAATTATTAAAATAGGATAATTGTCTATTTAGCTATATTCTTAGTTGTCTGATGTTGTATGGTTGTGCACATATCATAAATATTATATTATAAATGTATAATGTACAATATAATACAGTACAATACAGCATTCAAGGTTTGGGGTCTGTCCGATTTATTAATATTTCTCTTAAGTTCGTCAAGGCTGCATTTATTTGATCCAAAATAAAAACTAATAATTAAAAAACAAATATATATA
>JAUMHE010000048.1:24674759-24690549 GCA_032359235.1 Enteromius mattozi
GTTACAAAAATGAATGTTTCAAATAAATGCTGTTTCCTTTAGGCGGTCCCTCCGAGTCACGTCGGATATAAGGTGGCATGTTCTCATTGTGGGAAGATGACCATCACAGAGTTGTGGACCAGACTCCACTACCTGCAAAGGAGTACTTATTCTTCTGCCCAGATCTAGGGCTACCCCTGGTGAGAGCAGCCGGGCGAGCTGCCTCAGGGACAGTCTGGACCTCCACAGGGGGTACCAGCTGTTTCCTTTGGCACTCCCCCCCGACGATCGGATGTCGATCGCTGCATTGGAAGGTGAGTCAGAAGGTTTTGGAAGTGAAGTTCCGGCTGGTGCGGCATCCACTGGATGTTCCACTGTGCCGGATACAGATTCAGAACTGGTGGCTATGCTTGCCCGGGCCGCCGAGGGGGTCGGACTCGAGTGGAAAGCCCCACCGCGTCCCAAGCCCTCGAGGCTGGATGACTGGTACCTTTCTTCCCGGAAGTGCATGAAGAGCTCACCGGGACGTGGACGGCACCTTTTACCGCCAGAAACAGTTCTGGTGGCTCTTCCTCCTTCACCACCCTTGACAGCAGTGCAGCTAGGGGGTATATGGGGGTCCCCCCAGTGGAGCGGTCATTAGCAATGCTGTTGTGTCCTGGCATTGATACCACTTGGCAGGGAGATCCTGTGCTCCCCTCCTGGGCCTGTAGGCACTTGTCGGCTCTAATCGGCAGTGCTTATGCAGCCTGCGGAGAAGCTGCATCTGCAGCACATGCTACGGCATTGTTGCAAGTCCGTCAGGCCAAGGCACTGAAGGATCTGCAAGAGGGTGGTCATGACTCGGAAGTTCTCAGTGAACTCTGTACTGCCACGGACCTCGTACTTCGAGCAACGAAGGTTACGGCGCGGTCTCTGGGTCGTGCGATGTCCACCATGGTGATCCAGGAGCGCCATCTGTGGCTGTGTCTGGCTGACATGAGTGAGACACGCTTCTTGAATGCTCCCATGTCCCAGACCAGCCTCTTCGGCGATGCAGTGGAAAACTTTGCCCAGGAGTTCTTTGCTGCTCAGAAGCAGACTGAGGCCATTAAAAAGCACATTCTGCCTCAGTGTGCAGCTGCTGCCTACACCCGGCCACCGACAGCAGCGCCTCAGTCAGCTCGTCGCCGAGGGCGCTTCCTGCCGCTGCCCCCACTCCCGTGCAGCCAACTCAGCAGCCTCCATCTAGGCAGCGCCCTGGAGCCGGCCGCAGGGCAGCCGCCCTGCCCGTCCAGGTCCCCACTAAACCTGGTGGCAAGAAGAGTAGCAAGTGGCCCAGAGAAGGGAGACCCAGGGATGAAGGGAACTGCTCTTCAGGACATGGTGATCACACCTCTCCCTCCCCCGGAGGAGGGCCAGGCGGAGAGCCTTTTGCCTTACGGTCAGTAGCACCCAAAATCTCGGCACACGAGCAGTTTCCTCTATCTCTGGGTCCCGAGAGGTGAAGAGGTGTTGTGGACGGGCCAGTTTCGTATCACTCTCACTTTCCTCTCTTCACAGGCAGCAGTGGGAAGACTGGGAGGACGAACCAATGGACTACCCACCTTACTTCTGCCAAAACGCAGGTAAAAGTTGCACACACTCAGACCCCGCTTCGGACCGGCTACGAGACGCCCGAGCCGGGTCTCTGCATTCCCCCTCGCTGCCCCGTCACAGGCACGTCGGTAATCCCATTGGTGCCGCTAGTTCGGTCTCTGGAAGCTTGGATGAAGCTTCCCAGTCCGTCTTGTTGGCTTTTCTCTGGACCGTTCGACTATGTGATTCAGTTCGCCTGGCATCCCCCCAAGTTCAGCGGCGTCCACTTCATGTCAGTGAACGTTGCGGATGCCCCTGTCTTGCGTGCGGAGATTGCGGTGCTTCTAGCAAAGGACGCGATACAGCCGGTCCCTCCAGCCAATATGGATACAGGGTTTTACAGCCCTTACTTCATAGTGCCCAAGAAAGGCTGTGGGTTACGACATTCCTGGATCTGCGAGTTTTGAACCGAGCACTTCACAGACCTCCCGTCCAAGATGTTGATGCAGAAACGCATCTTCGAGTGCATCCGTTCCCAGGATTGGTTTGCAGCGATCAACCTGAAGAACGTATACTTTCATGTCTTGATTCTTCCTTCTTCCGAAGGTCGAGCATATCAGTACAAAGTCCAATCTTTTGGGTTCTCCCTTTCGTCCCGCGTATTTACGAAGGTAGCGGAGGCTGCCCTAGCTCCACTGAGAGAACAGGTTATTCGCATTCTCAACTACCTAGACGACTGGCTCATTCTAGCTCAGTCTCAGGTTTAGTTGTGCAAACACAGGGATTTGGTGTTACAACACCTCAGGCTGTTGTGTCTTCGGATCAACTGGGAGAAGAGCAAACTCTGTCCAACACAGGATCTTTTTTCTCGGTATGGAGTTGGATTCAGTCGAACAAACAGCACGCCTCACGAAGGAACGTGCTCAGTTAGTGTTGAACTGCTTGAATATGTTCAATGGCAGGACGGCGAAATATTTTCAGAGGTTCCTGGGGCATATGGCGGCAGCAGCAGCGGCAGTCACGCCATTGGGGCTGCTTCATATGAGACCGGTTTAGCACTGGTTTCACGGCCGAGTCCCGGGGTGGGCGTGGCAACTCACCGGGTCCAAGTGACACCGGCCTGCCGCCAAACCTTCACCCTGTGTTCAGACCTCTCATTTTTCCAGGCAGGAGTGCCCCTAGAGCAGGTTTCTAGGCATACTGTGGTGTTCACGGATGCCTCAAGCATCGGCTGGGGGGTCACGTAAAATGGGCATGCAGTATCATGGTATCACCAGTATCACCAGGTAGCCGACGAGCTGTTGCGAGCTGCACTTCTGCGGGGCCTGCGCAAGTATGTGTTCCCCCCAGTGAGACTTCTAGCACAGTTACTGTGCAAGGTCAGGGAGGACGAGGAGCAGGTCCTGTTAGTGGTGCCCTATTGGCCCACCCGGACCTGGTTCCCAGAACTCATGCTCCTAGTCACAGCCCCTCCTTGGCCGATTCCTCTGAGGAAGGACCTCCTGACTCAGAGACGGGGCACCCTTTGGCACCCGCGTCCAGACCTCTGGAAACTCCATGTCTGGTCCCTGGACGGGACGTGGAGGTTCTAGGTGACCTACCCCAAGGGGTAGTTGACACCATATCTTCAGCAAGAGTGCCATCCACGAGATGTACCTACGCTTTGAAGTGGAACCTGTTCGCCGATCAGAGTCGTGCTTTCATTCCTGCAGCTGGGGTTGGAGCGAAGGCTGTCTCCCTCCATCCTTAAACTCTATGTGGCTGCTATCGCTGAAAACCATGACCCTATAGATGGGCGGTCCGCTGGTAAGCATGACCTGGTCATCAGGTTCCTCAGAGGGGCCAGAATGTTGAATCCACGGCTCCCCACTGTACCCTCTTGGGACCTGTCTCTAGTGCTGAGAGTGCTACAACAGGCCCCATCTGAGCCTTTGCCAGCAGTTGAGCTGAAGTTTCTATCAATGAAGACTCTGCTCCTGCTCGCACTGGCCTCCATCAAGAGGGTAGGGGACCTGCAGGCATTTTCTGTCGAAGAATCATGCCTTGAGTTTGGGCCGGCAGATTACCAGGTAACACTGAGGCCACGGCCTGGCTATGTGCCCAAGGTTCCCACTACTCCATTTAGAGACCAGGTGGTGAACCTTCAAGCACTGCCCTTGGAGGAGGCAGACCCAGCCCTAGCTTTGCTCTGTCCCGTCTGTGCACTAAGATGCTATGTTGACCGGACACAACCGAGACGTTCTTTTCAAATTTTATATTTAGTTTCCACAAAAATTTGAAGCACAACCGATACTGATGATAATCCACATCGATAACATTAAAAAATGTTTCTTGAACAGCAAATCAGCATATTAGAATGATTTCTGAAAACTACACATCTAAATAAATGGCCGTACAATCAGATCAATAAATCAGTGGGTAGATGGAAAGAGTGATGTTTGTCTTGTCTGTGGATTGATTGGTAGCTGTGCTGCATCATTCTTTGGCCTCTGAGCATCTGTGCGTGTGGGCACTATTTGTCAGCTTTCATTATTGCATTACAGCACAAATTCATTTGTTGCGCTGCCAATCGTTTAGCAAAGGTTAGCGTGCTGACTGACAGCCGCTCTAAACAATGTAATTTAACTAATGCTGTGTGTGTGTGTTGTGAGTGAATTAGGCTCTCAGTGAATGTACTGGAGATCTATAGGTCTGATCTACAGCTCGTCTGATCTACAACTCTCTCTTTCTCTCTCCACCTGTCCAGCATCCCTTCACACAGATCAGATACTGATACAATTAAGACATAATGCTGCTTTGACACTCACCAGAACAACCCTACAGAGATTTCACTCACAACACATACAACTCAACTACACTGAACCAAAAAAGCTCTTTCAAACTATTTTAGCTATGCAGTAGAATGTAAAAAATGACATTTCTGTTTCATACATGTTTGAAAAAATTGCAAAAAAAAAAAAAAAAAAAATAGTAAGAACCACAACAACAAAAATGCTACCATTTCAATTCAGAAATTGCTAGTAAATTTTACAAATAAATGTAAATGTGGTAACAGGGTTGACAAACATACCATATCATGAGGTAGAAAAATAGACATAAAACAATAAACGACTTGGCCTGAGATGGCACAATACAATTTCTTGTCACTTGTCTTCATTTCATGGATATTCACAGATTCTTCAGTTTACATATGATACAGTTCAGTTTTACCATTTTAAATGGCATTATATTGTTTTGCACTTACACCACACAATTTTTCACTTTAAGTCAGTTTATTGTTGATTTAGCACATTGCATTTCTAAGAGATCTAACATTTTAAGGGTATTGTAATTAGTTAATGCACGCCTCTGTTTGTCTGTGCCCCCCACAGAATTTCAAATATACTTGTCTAGTTCAATTATTAGGCAAGGAAGACGATCAGATCTTGGTATTTCTGTAATCATCTTTAAAGGGGTCATCAAAAATTCATTTACAAGTTGTTGAAAATAAATGTGTTTTGGAAGTGTGTATACACATCCATCCCATAATGATAAAAACCCTCTTTCTCAGATCAGGTTGTTCTGTGTTTCCTGGCAGAATGACATAGTTCTGCACAGGACCCTCCCATGACAGTTGACTGACAAGACCGTCTTACCTTAGCCCCGCCCCGAGTGAGCTGTCATCAGTCTGCCATTGTGTCAACTCAGGTGCAGGGATTAAGCATTTGAGGCATTTTATTGTTGGATGTCATGAATATAACAGTCATCATTTACTGAAAACGCAGAGGATTAATACTATTTTTGTTTTGTAGGGAACGCGCCGATCTCGCTCTACATAAATGTGTCTATGTTCCCGCAAATCATGCATGATCCAGCTTCATCTACAGAAGAAGTAAGGATTTTTAAGAATCTTTGCAAATCACCATCCCTAATAATGTGCTAGTAACCAGTTCCACAGCTGATGTTTACAGTCTGCTCGTCACTCCATGGAAGGGAGGGGCAGGGTCAGCAGAGGTCATTAGCATTTAAAGCAACATGGATTAGAATGGCTTGCTGAAAACAGAGGTGAGGAAAAAACACGGAGAAATTTTAACTAAAGTATGTAAACTTTTCATTAAGACCCTAAAGAATCATATCAACTTGGGATTCCGATGACCCCTTTAACCAAACCAAGATATTCACTTTCACATTGCTGCTCTTGTTTGTAATTTAATTCACATGGATGCGTTTTTGACAATGGGGGTTATGGAAAAATTCTTATCCTGGTCATTGACAACAGTAATAGTAACAATAGCAATAACACTAATAATACTAGTAACTCACACTCATATGACACTGAATGATATAGGTATGATTTAGAATTACACCCAGGGTGACCTCTAAAAGTGTTTACATTTTACACAGACAATCTTTAAAAACAGGGTCACGCCTAATCTGTTCATTCAAATTTCAAATTAATGAATTTCTAACTAATAATTAAGTTCACAAAAGCCCATACTGTATATTTTGAAAGGATGTTACTTTCAGATATTGATTATTGATTGTTTAAATTGCTTAGATCGCAACAGTATTGACACTGCATGATGGTCCCCCCTCAGTCAAGCCCCATAAATCATCAAAAATAAAATATTATAAAAGTGAGAGAGAAACATGCTTGTGTTTTAAGTGTAGGAATCCTAGTTGAGAAATGATGTAAACTCTTAATAGTGATATCACTTGAATGTCCTTTATTTTACAAGGACTTTTTGATGAGGGTAATGGGGCTGGAATCAGGGGACAACAATAAAACATATTTAAATTGTATAGACAAAAATGCATACGTGTGCCAAAAAACATTGCTTAACAATGAAACTATAGTTAGAGCAATATGAAAATGTGATTTTTATATCATTCTGACTTCATTATGCAAATTAAAAGTCCTGCTGAAAAAGAAAAATCAAAGTGAGGGACAGGCCAAAAACCGTATACTTATTAGCATAAATGCTATTTAAGTCATTAAAATGAATATTTCATTGACTTTTTATGTTATTTTGATTGAAGAATACATAGTATCATTATTTTAAATTGCTAATTTATTTGTTGTTATATTAAATCCATGTTTGATTATTTCTTAGGGACACAGAAGTCACAGATTTCGTGGAATGCCCCTCTTATTCAGCCCGCTGCCATTTTGATTTGAAAACGAGGCTGTGAGGGTAAACAGGAAATCGCAACAACAAGACATGGCTGTGTGTGCCTCAGTGTCCTTTAAAGCACGTTTCAGCTTCACTCTTTACAAACTTAAATTTACAAACATAAAACTTTCCAATCATGTTCCTAAATAAGAGGAAACCAAACGAAATACAATCACTTTTCCATAAAAAAAAAGAAATTGAATTAATAAACTACATTAATGTCTTTGATGATATGTTATAAAGACATTCACGTTCTTGCCAAAGTTTTTCTTCCATGTGAGTTTACTTTACACCATAAACGCTGTCGCCATTATCTCCTGTCAGTATATACTGTCTGGGCGGACGAAGGATAAAAAGTTCAGAATGTGTGAAATGATGTGTTATCTAAACTAAACTAAAATTAAAATAAAAAATAAATAAAACAAAACCAGTCACCAAGCCCTTTTCAACAAGCAAAGCAGAATGTCAGATATTAAATCTCTCACACAGCTCTAAATATCTTGCAAATTTCCTGCCAAGATCCACAACAAACACTGTCAAATCCAGTGACTAGTTCTCCTCGTAGTAGCCTAGGAAGTGTGTCAACCGCTGCAGTCACTCTACATTAGTATTGACTTCTGCTGTACATGCCCATTACAACAGCTGATCAATAATTATATTGTTTCTTTCTCTTGCAGACGGAGATTTAATGTTTATTGAGTCTGCAGCACGTTCAAAGCATGTGTAATTTATGCACCACTAGATTTGTAAAAATAATGGTTATTCCTCTCAAACAGCAGAGCAGGCGCTAGCAACTCCGATTTTATGGGTTCCCATGCAATGCAAGAAATAATAAAATGTGTACCTTAAATGCAATGCAAATCAGTTAAGATGAAAGCATCTGCCTTAATGCATACATGCAAATCCATAAACATTAATGGTTAAGTTAGAAATAGAAAACCTTAATGCAATTTTTAAAATGTAGCATGATGCATTGCTTGAATGCAATTTTGAATAAAACCTCTTTACTTTTGGCAGTCTGATTATTATTATTATTGATCATTGAAGTACAATAAGATAATTTTATGCAAAATTAAATGTAATAACAATAATGTATTATTTATCTATTATTATTGATTGGACTGCTAAAGATACAGTATGAAATAAAACAATGCATTGTATACAGTTTAAAATTATATAAAAATAATATACAGTTTTAATAAGATATTCCACTTCCAGTTCCAAGTCATACACATTATTCTCTGCAGTTTCTTATACCGTACTGAACATCTTGACAAAAACAGGTCATCCCGGTATTCTATATGCATAAAACAGCAAACTGTGCACACTGCAGGAATAGTGTGTTAGTATGCTAGTTGAGACAGAAGCTGACATGTCAGACCGCTTAACCAGAATTGAAAGTGGCACAGTGTTTACAGTATTCAGAAAGTCAAGGTCTTGCATCTTAACGTCTGAACATCACACAACATGTGCATATTTTCACACACACAAACAAAGAGCTGTTCACATACTGAGTGTGACAGAGTATGTCTGTGTTTCTGACAACATGGCAGTATTTTAAATATTGTTGAATATGATATAAGGGTGTTGGGCCTCACCGGTCCTTATGAATAAATCATGACATGGAGAAGTTCATGGTTCGCTCATCTGCTGCAGGGGTCTGTGTGTGTGTGTCGCCCTCTAAATCAGTGCGACTGTCAGACCGCCCATGTCTCACTGTCTCTGATGAAGAAAACGTCTCTTTCACAGCCACATCTGTCCACAAACCACTCAATAAAGTCCATTCATAGAGTAAAAACATCTCTCAACCCACATTCTGCACTTTCATACAGCATTTCTTCCCCTCTGAAGGCCACATATCATGTTAAGAAGGGCTAGGTAATAAATTATTATGCTGCATTACTTTGTTTGAACCGGTGATGTTATTACTAACTGAATAAATCTATTAAAATTGTTTTCTGTAATTTAAATCAGGCTAAAATAAAAATATTACATCAAAATTTATTTTAAGCTTACGAAAAATGTGGCTTTGGTAAATAACTGAAACGGTTTAATTGAAAAAACACTAAAACTGAAATAAAAAATTATAGAAATAAAATAAAAAAACAAAAAATACATGAAATTAAAAGTGAGTTGTAAAAATTGCTAGAAAAAATTGCTTAAGCTAGAATTAAAAATAAAATCTAAAAATATTGATATTAATAAATACTACAATAGTATTTAAATAATACTAATACACTGGGCTGGCCATATAAAATGAACCAACATCATATATTTTGCATTGATTTTCTTTTTTTTTTCTTTATTGATGTGTCTTTTGCACAGAGCAGGATTGGACCAATCAGATCTCACGAGGGACGGGGCTACCCTACAATTCACTAGAAGAATAGAAATACACTGAAGAGGTGAAAAGGTTTAGTTGAAAAAATACTAAAACTGAAATTAAAATTATAGAAATAAATTAAAAAAATATGGAAATAAAAAACCAAAACTACAAAAAATTAAAAGTGAAATAAGTCAGACAGGGCTATATTGAAATAAAAACCTCCAAAAATGACATACGCAGATAAAGTTACTAAAACAGAATAAAAATAAATAAATAAAAAAGCACATAACAAAGCTAAAATAAATTAACAAAGCTGCGCATAAAATATAAAAAATAACAAATTTAAAGCATAAACACATAACAAAATTACTAAAATAGAATTGCTTGAGCTAGATTTAAAATAAAATAAAAAAAATATTCATATTAATAAATACTACAATAGTATTTAAATAATACTAATACTACCATAGAAAATGAACCAACATCATATGTATTGCATTGATTTTCTTTTTCCTTTTTTTGATGTGTCTTTTGCACAGAGCAGGATTGGACCAATCAGATCTCACAAGGGGCGGGGCTACCCTGCAATTCACTGGAAGAATAAAAATATACTGAAGAGGTGTTTATATGCAAATGTGTGCCATCATTTAATAAGCTCATATGTGACTATTTCTGACTGGCTTAATTCGGCTTCTATAAATGGTCTGTGTGAGGAGATCTGAGCACTCAGTGTTAGGCGTATGTCTAAATATACTACAAGATGGCCACTTAAAAGTAACTAAACACTCTGTATAATGTGAAATGTTTCTATTTGACGTGTTTTGCAACACAGACATGTTATTTTTCAGAAGAGGGTCTTTAATGGCTGAGATTTGCAATCCCGACTGGCTGTTTGACCATTTTTAAGTGGTGATCTAACTACTGTTTGCAGTGTAATTCAATCACACACACACACACACACACATACTTAACCTCGTCTACACTAACAGTGGTTTCAGTAATTGTTTTCAGCTGTTATCAGTAGCCTGTTCTGGTGTAAAGTGTGTTAAAGTCGGATGAAGGCCAGTAACGCGCTCCAGATGTCGTTTTTTTGAGTGTGTGTGTGTCTCTGCATGTCTTCATTACTCTTGGTGTGCTGACAGCAAGAGGGAAACTTCATTTGAGACACGCTAAACACGCCAGACAGTAAGAAGCATGCTAAAGCCCCTCTCTCCCCTCGTCCGGCCATCCGATCCGTCCATCCTATCCGTCCATCGTATCCCTCATCGCTCCATCAGCTGTCCGTCTCACGCACATGCTCAGAGTCTCACTGCTTCTCATGCTGCGTCCAGCTCTTAAAACCAAGCTCATAAACACAAACGCTGTACAAGCAGCAGAAAGCATCTGACCTCTGAGACACCGCCGCCATAAAACACGGCCTCCAGAACAGCCTGACCCCAAATACTCCAGAGCTGGCAAAAAAAAAAAATTCTCTCTGTAGCTTTCGAAAGAAACAGCAAGCAACAATTCCATGTGATTCTTTTTTATGTAGCTAGAAAGAGTGAAATAGTTTGAAAGTTAGTCTTTGATACAAGTTTGAAAAATCTATATTTTTTATAGTGCTCTATTTCGGCCTCTTTGTTATTTTCTGTTTCTGTTTTACTTAATATTAAACTTAAAACACACACACACACACTCATACATACATATATATATATATATATATATAAACACACACACATACATTTATATTTTGTTCTGTTTGATTTTGTTTTCATTAATACTGTATATACACTACCGTTCAAAAAATTTTTATAAAATAAAATCGTTTTTTATTTGAATATTTTTTAAGATGTTTTCTTAACTAAAATCATTTAGTAATATTATCAGTGTTAAAAACAGTTGTGCTGCTTTATATTTTTTGGAAATGCATATTTTTTTTGCCAAGATTCTTGTGATAAATAGAAAAAGCATTTATTTGAAATTTGATCTTTTGCAACATTATAAATGTCTTTACTGCCACTTCTGATCAAGTCAATGCATCCTTGATGAATACTGTAAAAGTATTCATTTCTTTCACACACAAAAAATACATATATATATAACATGCTGACATTAAAATATTAAATGGTACTATAAAATTTGTGGTTCTATTCTATTCTATTCTATTCCTTATTTAACTTTGTTCTATTTTATTTTTTCTGATTCTATTTTGAATATATTTTATTCAATTAGATTCGATTTTAATTTGGTTTTATTATATGCCACTTTTTTCTTCCTTTTGTTCTAAACCAAATTTTCTATCAGATCTGAATCAAGCTTGATCTCATCTGTTTTGTCTGTGTGTGTGTGTGAGTGTGTGTTGTATTTGTGTGTCAGAGTAATAGGTTCTCTCTCTAAAGATAGACTGGGCTGCATACCTCTGTGTGTGTGTGTGTGTGTGGGTGCCTGTGTGACTCCAGTAAACATTCCTGCTGTCCTCCCCAGTCAGCCGAAGAGATGACTTCATCAGCACACACACACACACACACACACACACATACTCAAGTGCCTCTTGCTTTTGTATTTCTTAATAACAAAAAAAAAACCCACTTTGAAACAGACCGGGTACTTAGCTGATTATTTTAATTGCTATGAAAGCTGTTTGTAATTCGAGTGTTTTCTGTGAAAGAAATTATCATAGTTTAAATTTCACAGTATAATCCACTTACCCCGGTCAGTAAGAGAGAGAGAGAGAGAGATCATCTTACGCGGTCATGTCCACTCTTTCCACACGCTCGCTTCTGTCACTCAAACACACCACAACAAAAGCTCTGATCTGTCCTGTAATGAGGCTTGGAGTCCAATAAATTAACACTTGTTGATTCCACACGAGAGGAAAAACTGGCCTTGATGAGTAAATTAAACAAAGAAAAATCAAAAACAGCCAAATGATCCAAATCACAGAGGGATAACAGATTTTGTAAAAGAAAAAATAATGCAAAACACAATCTAATGGCTAATAAAAAATATTGCTGGCTTTGAAATGCTCTCAACTCACCCGCCACTTGCTTAAGTGTGGCAACAAGTTCATTTCACGTTGAGAAAATAACAATAATTTCTAATTCATACAGTGATATAAGCTTGTTCTTTGTGTGAGGACCCTAAAAACCTTAAAAATGCAAGAGAAAAAAGGAAAAACAGCTACATAACCTCAACAATAGCGTTATATGATTGTTACAGTATATAATGATTGTGATATAAGGCATATCATTATATCAAGGCCATATATATATATATATATATATATATATATATGCAGAATTCACTCTAACTGCCAACAAGAATTGCTGGTCTTGATAATAATGGAAAATAATGGACTTCTCTCCAATTCATAAATCTACAGTGATACAAAGTTTATTGTGTGCCAGGACTTGTTATTTAAAAAAAAACTGAATTGATGCTATAAAAAATTTAATTAAACTTTGCCAAGAGCTAAATGTGCAGAAAAACTGAAAAAAAGGAAAAACAGCTAAATAATCCCAATTACAGAGGAATATTTTAATAAAACAATACATAAACCAAAGGCCAATAAGAAATATTGTTTGCCTTCAAATGTCCCAAGTTCAACCGCCATTGGTTGCCATGTGGCAACAAATTAAATTCAAATATAGATAGAAAAACAGTTGGCTCCTGTGCAATTCAGACAGTACAAGTATTTAAAGGCAAAGTTTGTTTTTGTTTCAGGATACAAAAAAAAAAAAAAAAAGCCATAAAACCAAAAACCAAAAAAATGTACTTTTGCAAGTACATAAAAAAATTATAACAAATGATGCATTATTAATGTAGAAATAATGCAAAACACAATCTCATGGCAAATAAGAAATTTCCAGTTTAATTTTATTTATTTATTTATTTTGAGCATGTGTGTTAGATCCTATTCATTACAAAAACATTAATAATGCAAGTTACAAAGGGCAAAATTATCACTGGCCAAGAGCCAAATGTGATAAAAATGACTTTGGTAAGTAAATAAATCAGCGTTACTTGCAAATTAGCCAGTAACTGCATTAAGAAATACAACATCACATAGTTTACATCAAATTTAAATCAATTCTTGCATCTTATAAAAAGTGAGCTATGGAAAATATACTAATAGAGGTTTATCCAGTGCTCAGTAACTCCATGTGGCGACACTTATGTGGAATAATCCTCAAAAAAAAAAGCCACCAAACCTAAAATATTATGTATTAAATGATGCTTTGAGTGACTCGTTGACCTGTCTGTCACAAATATGCATGAAAAAAAACAGCTTCATAATCTTACAACCACTATTTATTTGTTTGCTCAAAATGGCACAAACAACGTAAATGGTGCATTTTGAAGAGCATTACTGCAAGGCTTATTCATCTTTGGAACTTCATGTGGGCTTCAGGAAAACAGATTCACTTGTCTTCACTGAGCTGTGGCTGTTCACCCTTGAATCAATTAATGAAACTACAGGGAACTAATTACCACATATTAAGACGTATAGCGTGTTACACTGAGTTCTGCCTCCCGCTGATAGCAGCAATACAGTTTAAAGTTCAAAGTGCTATTTTTGTTTCCCAAGAGATCCATTTCAAGCGGCTCTGGTGCAAATGAGATCTCTTTAAAAAGACCTCGATGAAGTCTCAAACTGAGTCAGCGATCTCAAGATGAAGTTCTCATCAAACGCTCCCGAGACAAAATAACCTACGCATTCACTTTTACAGCTCTCTACTCTTGCCATATGACAACCATTGACTCGCATTTTATATGAAATACTATGAGTCTCATAAGTCTCTGACATCTAGTAACATCTGAGCAATAAAATGATCCTCTTGGACTTGCACCTTAAGTGATACTAAACAATATCTGCAGATAAAATGATTCATTACGCTCCAGCCAGACCTCTAACGGTGACGTTCACTCGAGAGTCGCGCTGAATTCATTGCAGAGCGCTTGCGTTAACCCGAGTTATGTGCCAAATTCTCCATTAGCCCTTTCAGAAGTAGTCGATGACAATCTCTCATCTCTTAATTAGCATACATCTCGCACTCCTAATTTCCAGCTGATGTCATTGGCTGCATAATTAAAGTGGAACTGCGCATTTGTGGTTGAGGAAACAGACCATGTTTCAGACTTTGAAGGGCTTAGAGAAAGAAATTAGGCAAATGTGTTAATTAGGAAGGCAGTGAAATTCGGAGCGATACTGGGAGACGATCATTATCATGGCCAATAACTGAACGGCAATGAGGTACTTCCAAGTCTTGACCGAAATACAGTATCAGTATAATTTGGCCAAAATGATTTCGGTTTCTTTTGGTTCTTGTTTCATGCCTTGGCAGCATTGTCACTTCAGAGTGTGCATTAGCTTTTAAAAGGGTAACACAATGTCCAAAAGAAAGAGTGTAAGATAAAAGTTTAAGCACACTTTTTGCTTGCAAACAAGGTTTCCACAATTAATTTGGACCATTTCAGTTTAATTATTAATTCATTATTAACGATTTAATTATTATTACTGGATACAAAGTGCTGCTTAATTTAGAGTTAATGTTAATAGATGTTATTTAATATATAAATTTCTTGAACGTAGTAATTTACAAAATATTTCCGGATTACTATACTACAAATGTTTATAAGTGACGTAAATACATGGGTCAAGGGTTTAACCATAAAAACGATAAGTGTAATACTGCTTTAAATTGTTGTTGTTGTTAAAAGTTTTCTGTTTGAATTACTTACAATTTTGTTTTTGTTTTTCTGAGCCAAAAATAAATATCACACATTTTCCCCTGATTTACTAAATTTCCCCACTAAAATGTCATTCAGTGTAAAAATCTCATCAGGCATACTTACAACAAAAATTCATTTATGACACATTAAAAAGACTAATTATCTTCACCCCAAATACTAGATGTAATTTTGCATTTCTAAAATTCGCCACTATCCTGTTTTGCACATTTGTCAAAGATTTTTTTTACTTATTTAAAACATAATAAAATTTAATATGCTTTCTTATTCTTTTATATATTTTAATATGTACAAGTCAGAATAAGCATGTTGTTTCAGTTTTTGCAAATGGAACATTATTTCAAACATATTTTGACATTTTATTCTCCAAAGATGTATTTGAAACCTTAAAAGTAGACCCTTTACTTACATTTAAAGTGCGTTCTATGGACATAAAATTGCTTTTGTTAATTTCTTTTGATGCGGACATCTTGACCTTTTTGACCCACAAATGAATGTATGAATGGAAGTACTAATACTGGCTGATATCAATATGGTCTACAATATTTAATATATTTATAAATATATAAAAAGCTGACAAATATATGAGAGGATGTAAATTATTTTAAAATGTAAAAGGCAGTATTTGTGATCATATGATATTTTACCTGACCCCTCATCTCATCACAACAGACTGGGCTCACAGTTGTCCAGATATCTATGGATGGATGCACATGCGTCAATAAACATCCTTATCAGTATCTTTTCCATAAATCCCAGTGCAGCTGCTGACGTGTGTGATGACACATTTGCCTTTTCAAGTGAGCGAGAAAACACATAACATCATAGAAATGCATGTGCATTTAATATATCTGTTCATAAAAAACAAAACGCTTCAATGCACTCAAAGACGCAGGGGCTTATTTAATTAATTCTATGCTAATTTAATTAAAGAAAATGCATAAACATCTCAATTAGTGCATGCCAACATGCATTTACACATACAAATACATATCTGTCTATCTGCCCGTCCGTCATCTATCTATCTATCTATCTATCTATC
>JAUMHE010000048.1:24700012-24721247 GCA_032359235.1 Enteromius mattozi
TTCTTACAACATTTCAGCCAAGTATTAATCCAAGTATTAATTCTAAATGATAATTATGTGTACATTACGGGTCTAGCGTTGTGTGTTTATGTTAAAATATTCTAAGAAACAGTCTATCTTTTCAAATCTTCTATCGTGTGTCATTATATTTATCGCATTTACTTGTGTGGTTTATGTTTCACGCTTCAGAAATGTGACGTTATATCCGGTAAGGGAGCATACACTGTAAAAAAAAAAAAATCCGTAAAATTTACGGTAAAAAACTGGCAGCTGTGGTTGCCGGAATGTGACCTTAAAAATACGGTAACAACGTTTTAGGTTTTACTGTTTTAAGTTAAATTTACATTTAAATACCGTAATTTCATTAACTGATTCAATGTTAATATCCCAAGCTATTAAAGTACCGAAATCTGTTTTGTAGCTTTGAAATACACTGATAAGCACCAAATGCAGGTGGTGAAGAGAAAGACACATAATGAACCAAAGCTCATCACAAGCAGCTTTTAAATATTAATATATATATATATATATAGAAGGTGCTCAGTGTCATTCACACAAACACTAAACACCACCATGGTGAGACTCATTAAACTGAAATATGCAATAGACATTTATTTAACAACATTACATGTGACACACAACCCTAATAAACATAACTGATAAGAAAAAACTAACTGAGAAGAAAAAGAGTTATTTCAAAGAAAAAACATCAGATTCAAACAAAATTTGAAATGCAATGCAGGGAATTCTGGGAATGTCAGTTTACGTTTTTCCCTGTAAATTTTACAGGAATTTACAGTTTTTTCCCGTAGCATTTTCACAGTTTTTTACTGTTAAAATCACAGCCATTTTTTAGTAAGCGCAGATGCTAACTAGTTTTTGTGGTGCATTGTGGGAATTTTTTAGGGAGCGAACGTTCAGGATTTCGCGATTGAGACAGCCCTTAAAATGGCCGACTCCCTGATCAGTGCCCTTACTACTGAACAAGGGAGCTGATTGAGACGCACGCTTAGAGTTTACGAACGTTATCACAAACATTGATTGTAATGTTCGATTCAGATGTCATAACAAATGTCAGTCGAAGGGAAAGTTTTGCAAACCAGCGGCTCATGCATAAATTCGTAAGACTTGACCTTCAAACCGGAAGACATCGACCGCAGTGAAGGGGCTACGGAAAGTTTATAAATAGGATAACATAAAATGTAGTCAATTTGTGCTACCAACCGGTGTGTTTATAATTACTGCAATACATTATGATTACAAATAATATAGTAATAACAAGTATCAGTCTGCAATATCAAGCAGTAATATAGGCCTATACTGAAAACGAATGACAGGAAAACCTCGCACATTAAAGTTACAAATGCCCGTGCCCGATTTTACGTTAAAAATAAGATGGATACTGTACATTTAGTCATTTAGCTAGCAGATGCTTTTATCTTGAGCAACTTACAAATGAAAAACACCTTAAGCAATTTATCATACAAGAGCCATAAATAGCCTACTTGCAATAGCTCAAATGCCAAGTTTTGAGGGTAGGCTTACCGAAGAACAGAATTTATTTATAGGACCTGCCTTTTACCGTGGTGGTTTAAGTGCTCACATAAGAGGTGTCTTTAGCAGTTTCTGGAAGGTTGTGATGGTCTCAGCAGATCAGGTGGAGGTTTGAGGTTGGCTCTACCACCAGGAAACAAAGAGAGTTAAAGTGATGTTATGATGGAACCACCATGTGCTGCTCACTCGTAGAAGACAAAATTAAGGATCATACACTTTTAGGTGTGTGTTGAAGTAGGAGGACGATGTTCCAGTGGCAGTCCTGGAGGCCATCAGCAAAGCCTTGAATTTGACTGGTTACAGGTAAACACTGAAGTGAGAGCAAAAAGGGTGTGGTGTGGATTCTGGTTGATTTAAGATCAGATGCATGAAAAATGGGGTATAAAATAAAACTGGTCAAATGTTACTGTATTAATCATTCATGCCCGGCGCATGCTGGGTAGGATCAGGGTGAATGGGACTGAATTACAAAACAAGTTTTTTGAGTCTGGGCCTATTTGAAAAATGCATAAATCCAACTTACCTGCTGTGCTTGTTGGTTCGACTTTAAAAATCATATTGAGTACATTGCAGCAGAAGGAATGGCATGAAGAAGAAGATGCAAGACGTGTTCACAAAAGTTCTGAAAAGTTTGGAATAAAAAAGATAAAAAAATGAGAGATATAGCTAACTTAACCTTAGAATAACTTTAAGATTGTGATAAGGACTTAAAGGGTTACTCCACCCCAAAATGAAAATTTTGTCATTAATCAGTTACCCCCATGTCGTTCCAAACCCGTAAAAGCTTTGTTTATCTTCAGAACAAAATGTAAGATCTTTTTGATGAAAACCGGGAGGATTGTGACTGTCCCATAACAATAACCACTGTCAAGGTGCAGAAAATTATAAAAGATATCCTCTGAATGTTCCATCTGCCATCAGTGGTATAACCATAATATTATGAAGCTATACCAGAATATTTTTTGTACTGAAAGAAAACAAAAATAATGACTTTATTCAAAGATTTGTGCTGTTTTGTGATGGTGGGGAGGAGTGCTAAATAAAGAAAATGATTATGACTGTCCCAAAGTCATTTCTTCCAAAAGATGTTCAGTTGTTTAATTTTTAATTTTTTTTTTATCCTTAAAGCTCTTTATTACACAGATATTACAAACTCGTCAGTGTATTCAGTAGGTTGCTGAAGTATAACATACAACAGTGCAACAATAATGAAACTATGCATTTACTAGAAATTTACTCATAATAATTATTTTTAAAAGCAAGTACTTCTATACATTCACTTAAGTAAAAAAATTAGTTTACAACTTTCACTTGTAATGGAGTAACATTTGACCTGTAGTATCTATACTTTCAAGTAATGGATTTGTGTACTTTGTCCGCCTCTGCCGTATAGTGTCATTTTGGACAGCATCTGGTGGACGCACATTATGTAGCCTACACAGTTCTGTATTAGACGACATGGGGGTAAGTGATTAATAACAAAATTTTCATTTTGTGGTGGAGTAACCCTTTAATGCCACTCAAAATAAATAAATAAATATAAAACCCTGAAATAAATATGTATTGTTATAGCATTTTGTATTGTTTAATTTAGAGCTCTAGAAAGATGCTATAGCTGTCGTTTTTGTTATACTATTATTATGACTGCAATATTTATTGGATTTTTAATGTATTTGAGTTTATTATTCTATTGCAAAATAGAACCCAAAGAAACAATTAAACCACACATATGATAGAGTAGACCTACATAACAGTACTGTTCGTCGTGTTAAATTTGCTCATGGTCAATTAGAAAGATGTGCATTGGATTCCAGTAGAGGAATCATGTTCAGCCAGTGAAACACTGATATCACTTGTGGCATCACACCTCCAAAATCCAATAGCGATGAATAATATGCAGGCAAACACACACAAGCACATAGACTTGGGCAAACACAATCTTCAGATAGCCCACTGTGCCAGCGTTATCTGTTGTTCATCCTATTCAACATGGCCATAACCGAGTCAGTGCCGCTATTGTGGAGATAATTCAGTTATGGCAGCGATATGATCGCAGCGCGTTTCTTCAGGTAAGAAGTCTATCCCGGCATCCATAACCCCAGCGGATGCCCAAAAACATTCGCTATATGCCCTCGTGGGTTACAGAAGCAAGGATGCATCATAGTATTTGTATAGCAGTGAGATTGGGTCGCTTCTACGGTTTGTCGAAATCACTCTGCGGCAAAACTCCTCGCTTGACAGGCACTCAGGGCTGGGTGATTGGCATCCTGTCTGCTGTGTGTCTACAGTGTGTTGCAGTGCTGCACTCGAGTGTGTGTGCGTGTGAGCGTGTGCTGAGTATGAGATTTTTTTTTTACAGTGACATCAGTACATTTAGCTTCAATATATAAAGGCCGAATTGAGTCACCTTGAAGAAAATTACCTCCATAAAATGAGTTTGTGATTGGATTCACCCCATCACACAATCACATACACACACATCAATACTCTCTGAGTAACAGACACAGCAACGAGAGATCAAGAAATAGAGCGAACCGCTTCTGAACTGGGTTTCACTCACCCGAGGGTCATGTCAGCACTTGTTCACCGATGACGGTACTAGCGGCTTTTGCTCGAACTGCGACTACTGTGTACTTAAATACTTGGTTATCTATACATTTCGAGGCATAATATCACTTTTTACTGCTTAAAAAGTTTCTAGTCAACATTAGATAACTTTTTTAATCCAAGTATGGCTTTTTTGTGCAAAGTACTAAAACATAAAACACCAAAGGGTGATGATAAAGCATTTAAATCCAGTAGTTACATCCATCGTATTGACAAGTTTTAAGACAGTTGATTGAGTGTATAAAGTGTCAAGCAGGCATACTATTTAACATTTTACTCAAACTTAGGATTTGAACAAACCCCTAACTTTAAGTCATTAATGTAAAACTTCAGGGGTTGCGGAAAGCACACGCATGATCTGCGATTGTTTACACCTAGGGGAAACTGTGATACTCTTTAAAATGGTGGAACTCAGTGGAGAAGAATGGTTAAATAAATTAAGTTATTTTTGTTTTTTTTGCGCAAAAAAAGTATTCTCCTAGCGTCACAAAACTGAAGTTGGGCCACTGATGTTTCATGGACTGTTTTACTGATGTATTTATGTTTCTGGATCTGGAAACCTCTAGCTCAGAATATCAAAGACCAGTATGCAACCACACAGTCACAGAATGCCTTTTTTTTTGCAGTACCCATTTCAACTGCTAGCTGTCAATTACATATTGTACCTTTAAGCGATAGTACTTGCAAATCTGAGATTTCTTAACCAGTTTTCTGAGACTTTTTCAGTACAAACATCTTTCACATCAACATTCTTGTGGTGAAAATTAAGCTAGTGTTATTTCAGCTCAGTCTCACGGCAATTCATACATATTTTACGAGGTGGCTAATTCGTACAAATTTCGTACAAACCTCACTAGTAAGAATTCATATGATTTTTGATAAATTGAATGTAGTTTACGAGTTGCCAATTGATATAAATTTGTACGAATGACCTACACCTAACCTCGCCCCTGTCACTGGGGTTTAGACAAATCGTACAAAATCATACGAGTGAGTTCGTATAAATTTGCATGAATTAGCTTGAATATGTACAAATTGGTTGTGAGACTGTGGCTACGTCTACACTAATCCGGATAAATTTGAAAACGACATTTTCGTCTAAAAATGCTCTGCATCCACACTATCGTTTTCAACCGTTTCTGAAGACTTGATCATCCACACTGAAACGACTGAAAATGCTTACGTTCCTGTACTGCGCATGCCTGAAACATAAGATGATTCGATCTGTGTCATTTCCATCTCAGTGTGGACGGAAGGCCAAAACGGAGAGAAAAAGATGCGTTTTCAAATGAAAACGTATTAGTGTGGACATGGCCTGTGTTGGTTATTTACATGTCTATCTGGTCTATTCATCAGTCAACCCTATTGCAGAGTATTTTCTCCTTAAAAATGCAGTGTACCAAAATAAACGTTTGAAACAACCCCTGTTTTCTACATCACAAATATGTTGTAACCAGTCATGTCAACGTGCGGGTTGGAGCTTTTCATATTTGAAGAGTTCCAATGCAAAAGCCTCTGAAAACCATTTTGGTCTAAATGAGACAACGATAGTGGGTGAATGCTCTTCACACATAGTGTATTTAGAAGTACCAGTACTTACATAGAAACCTAGTAGCTAGAAAGAAATGTTAATTTTAAAGAAAAACGTCAGAGGTACTTAGAGGCTTTTGCATCTGAACTGTTCATTTGTTCAAAGGTTTCTATTTAGAAGGGGTTTCCTATGCCTCGTTGAGCAATCTAGCCAATCACAGACATATCTGTTGAACGGAATGGCCAATCAGAGGTGTCTGTTAGCCTGTATCCTCACCAAAATTTAAGTAAAGTCACTCACAGATGCATTCTCAAAATTGCAATGAATGGCATAGCATCATCATTAATTCAAGATTTCCATTGTGTAGCATTTGCAATATTGTTTATTTGATTAAAATTGGTGCAACTGAGTGAGTTTGGGGACTAATTTGCATATTCAAAGATCTGTGTATACTCAGTGAAGTAAAGGGTGAGGTAAAATTTGTAATATTTCAAGTCATTGTGATTCTTAAAGGGATAGTTCACTCAAAAATGAAAATTCCCGTCACCTTTTACTCAACCTTAAGTTGTTCCAAACCTGTAGCCATTGACTTCCATAAAAACAATTATACGGAATCATAGGAACTATAAACTCTTAACTCACATTCTTCAAAATATCTTCCTTTGTGTGTTAAGAAGAAATAAGTTATGACTGTTTTTGTGAAATAAATCTTGACTTACAGTACATTATAAGTAGACTTGTGGAAAAAGCACAGTGCTAACGTGTAGAATACGTGCTCTTTAGAGCAGAAATGAGTACAATCAGTGTGCCAGCAGTGGCATCAGATCCGCTCAAGAATCGTCTGTTTGTGTCAGAGTTGCTGGATTTAATGAGACGTCGGTCTCTGGGAGAACAGCACAAGCACACACATACGCCAACGCACACACACATTTGCCTGAAACATCAGCGAGTGATCAAACGAAAACCTTGTTCCTTATGCTCATTTATTTTCTCATTTGCTTGTATTGCTCTCTCTCTCTTTTGCTCTCCATCTTTTCTTTCCATGTGCTTGTATAAGTGTTTCTGTTCACTCCACATGTTGTTCTGTCAATAATAAGCTGGTTTTCATATTGACAGTAACTGGGTCTTTAAATGTCAAAACGACTGCCAGATAACAGTTTAATGCTTTAGCAATATTGTGAGCAAACACGCTTATACGGATCAATCACAGACTGATTGAAATTGAATTGGGATTTAGAGCAGAAGGCAAATAACAAGAATGAAATTAATACTTTTATTTAGCAAGGATGCATTTAATTGATCAAAAGTTAAGGACATTCATAAAAAGTTACAAAAAATCTATTTCAAGTAAAAGTTTTTTAATGTCTTTTGAATTGTGCATGCAATATGTTATATAATATAAAAGCACTGTTCTCTGTCTGTTTGTAACTACGAGTTATGTCGTGACGACAGACTGGGGTCTTGTTCGGAGCCCTGATTTGCTCTGATTAAGAGAAAACGCCAATGAAATTTGGCTAGTGGAATTTGCATCCCAAGCCACTCCCCGTCACACGGGTATAAACAGGCAACAGGTGCAACCACTCATCAGATTTGTGCTTCGGAGCCGAGGCTGCATGTCTGCTGCTTTCCTGGTTTGTAAGCTGGAAGAAGAAAGCAGAGGCTGTTCGTGTGGCGAGACAAAGCGATCAGTCCCCTTTGATTCAGCGATTCCCTCTGGGCGTTTCACAGAAAAGAGAAGTTCCATCCTGCAAGAGAAGTTGGAGCGTAGGCTGTCGCCCTCCACTTTGAAAGTGTATGTGGCTGCTATCGCAGCACATCACGATGCAGTGAGTGACCGGTCACTCAGAAAGCACAATCTCATCGTGAGGTTCCTGGGGGTCGCCAGGAAGTTAAACCCCCCTAGGTCACCCCTAGTGCCCTCCTGGGATCTCTCTGTTGTCCTGGCTGGCCTTCATAGGGGTCCCTTTGAGCCACTTGAGTCAGTTGAGCTTAAATTCCTGTCTGCTAAGACAGCGCTCCTGACCACGCTCACTTCCATCAAAAGGGCCGGGGACCTCCAAACATTTTCAATAAGCGAAGAGTGCCTTGTGTTCGGGCCAGCCTACTCTCACGTTGTCCTGAGACCCTGGCCTGGATACGTGCCCAAGATTCCCACCACTCCTTTCCGTGATCAGGTGGTGAACCTGTAAGCACTGCCCTCGGAGTAGATCCAGCCTTGGCAGTGCTGTGTCCCATAAGAGCCCTGCGCTTATACGTAGACCGCAGCTGAAGCTTCAGAAGCTCCGAGCTGCTCTTTGTCTGTTATGGAGGTCAGCAGAAAGGGAAGGCTGTCTCCGAGCAGAGTTTTGTCTCCGCGTTGAGCCGGTGTCTTCCTGTGTGTTGCATAACACATAGGTAGCACTGGCTGGTGTCTTGCTCACATGGGGATGCGAGCGCCTTCTCTCCCAGTTGAGTTCCCCATCCGCGAACCCTGGTTGAGCATCCTCCAGCACCCTCAGCAGTCAGACTTGGTGGATCTGTCTGACGCCAGGCCCAGTATCGGTGTTAGCCTTCCATGGGTGGGACCTGCCTCAGAGACCCAGTTCATATGTTGCACTGCCCCAGGCCTGGGTCAGTCCATATCTGTTTCTCCACATGTCACCTCTCTTAGGGCAGGATGTGGCCTCCGTAGCGCTCTTCTCCAGAAGGCCAGCTTCCCCTTCGTTCTGCCAAACTGTAACAACAAATAGGAAGATTTGAAGCAATCTTCTCGAAGGTTGAAATTCCTTCCTTAGAGGCTATCTCTATGTCAGGAACAACGGCTTCTCCAGTAGCGATGTACTCACCATTGGTCCCTGTGGGTGCCAAGGTAAGCGAATTTGCACTGGGGCGTTGGGAAGGTTACGACCTTGCATAGCATTTGTTGACACGCAGTTGCTTGCCAAACATTTGCAGTGCTGTTGGTTGTGACAGGGTTCAGGTTGTGGCGCTTTCCAATGGACCCCAGTCTGTCGTCACAACATAACTCGTAGTGACGGACAGACAGGGAACGTCTCGGTTACGTAGGTAACCCTCGCTCCCTGATGGAGGGAACGGGGACGTTATGTCCCCTTGCCACAACCTCGAACCATCGCTGGGGGCCATAGACTAGTTCTCGGCTCCTCAGCAAAACCTGATGAGTGGTTGCATCTGTCACCTATTTATACCCGTGTGACAGGGAGTGGCTCGGGATGCAAATTCCACTAGCCAAATTTCATTGCCGTTTTCTCTTAATTAGAGCGAATCAGTCTGTCGTCATGACATAACATCTCCGTTCCCTCCCTCAGGGAACGAGGGTTACCTTCGTAACCGAGAGGTTTTCAACATTGATAATAATGAAAATACTTTTGAGCAGAAAATCAGAATATTAGAATATTTTCTGAAGCATCATGTGACATTAAAGACTGGAGGAATGAAGCTGAACAATCAGCTTTGCATCCAGGGAATAAATACAGTGAAATTGAAGTGAAAAAATAGCTATTTCATTTCATCTATTCTTACTGTATTTTTTATCAAATAAATGCAAATAAATAAAGTAGTTTAAACCAAAAAGCCTAATCCAAAGTCAAAGCAGAAATGTAACTGTGGAAGAAAAGGAACTTAAAATGCTAATGGAAAGTAGTTTTATTTACGGTTATGGATTAGTTTTAAGGGCTGGTGGAGGAGGACGTGTGTCTTCAGCTGTTTTTGAAGGTTGTGATGGTCTCAGCAGATCATCTGGAGGCAAGAAGTCAGTTCCAGCATTATGAGACATTATTCAATGAAAATCATTAAATAATAAAATATTAAACCAACTGCATGTATTAACTGCTGCAGGATCTTTTCCTTTTTACTATTGTTCACTTCATTACTCCTTGCTCAGTGTGTTTGAATCAGCTGGCTTTTTGGTTTTTAGTGGATGTATGAAGTCAAATCTCAAGTTCACACAGGTGTACACCTATTATTTCAGCATTTCAAACCAAACAAATGTATTAATGTGAAATGCTGAGCTTGAAATGTGTGTTTGTGTTATCTTTGTTTTTGTAAACCAAGGTAGGTTATAATTTAGATTTAGATTATTTTCCATACATCATTTTTCTTTTTTCTTTTCAAAAAATGATGCTCAACAATGCATCAAATACGATCATCAGGCTTTTGCATCATTGTAATGCACTGCATTGCATTATTTTGAAACTACAGAGCTTCAATAATAAAATGTTATGCCACATATAGCGTGATGACTGATATTTATATGCATTTTATGTCAGTAGTCTGTTATAAAGGTCTCATTGATTTATATTAAAAGCTATCAGAATTTCACCTTATAAATATCAGCTTGTGCACCAAATTGCATATTTTTGCACAGTTTGGGCCTCTGAATAAAACTGAGCTGTTTTTTTCTTATTATTGTACTATTTTAAATTATGTATCAAATATGAAAGCACATGGAAACTTAATTTTTACTATTATAGACATATAAGTGTCCTTAAGTGTCCAAATGCTGCCTGTTTAAAGGCACTTTCAAAACGCAATCTAGCCAGCATTTTCCAATTATCTAAATGTAAAATGTTCCCCAAGGCCAGATTATTAATAAACTGAAACTGAGCAGTATTAATATGTCTATTTTGTCCTGAATTATAAATACATTTGCTCCAGGGGTCACGGTCAGGGTCACAAGTCACCGACAGAATAGACAATAAAATCACCATGGAAACTAGATTCTGTAACCTTGCATAAACTTCAAAACTGTTCATTCTGAAGGTGTTTTTTCCAAATGTAACTTTTACTGTTCTAAGGTTATTTACATTAACATCCACAGCAGTCAAAGGTTACATCTGAAACTCCCACTTTTTGTGGGTGAAATGTGAAAGATAAAGAGGACTGTCGTAGAAGTTTTTCAACTCTGTGCAATAACTAAAACCTTTAAAACGATTCCACCAATGATGAACCCAAACCATGTGACAGATTATTACATTACTTACATAAATGTTTGAGCGGCTCTAAATGTGACATTGCTGGGCTTTAAGGTTGAAGTCATTATGAGGAAATCAACACTGCATGAAACATCTCATCTTCAGCTCTTGAACATATACATACACAGAGATAAATATATATATATATATATATATACAGCAACAGGGAACTGAACTGTTTAACACGTTCCTGCACCATGTGAGCCTCAGGGAGCAAGCACACATGAACACACTGACTGTGTTGTTGATTGGAAGCACATCTGATTGTGACCTTTTTGACTTACCTTATGTGTGGAGTGAGAAAACTCACAGTGACCCGCAGCCTCTATCTGTCACATTCAATTACTTCACACACACAAGCACACACATTCACACAAAGGAAAGAAAAATCACAAATGAGCTTGCTTTAATATCCCAGTTGTTCCTTTTAGACTGCAGTGAAATTAAAGTCTTTCTTTTGAGATGTTTCTACTGTGATGAAGACAATTTTATAAGAAATTAAAAAAAATTAATAAAAAATAAAAATATTAGATTCAAAACCTAAATTTATAAAATTGAAAATTACAAATTTACAAACATTTAAAATTGAAAATTACAAACATTGGCAACTAACTGAAATAAAATATGTTACATTTAAGAACTGAAATGACTGAACTAAAAATAAAATATAAATGAAGGCTAAATAGAAATATTGAAAAATAATAAAACTAAATAACTTAATATATATATATATTATATGTTTATCTGTATACAAACTATTGACTTTATATTTATTTATTTATGACTAAATATAAATGAAATATGTGCAATTACAATAAAGTTGATACATGAATGAAAAAAAAATTGTTGTTATTCTTACCAAAAGTTATAAAACTATTAAAAGTATAAATGTTGCCTCAAAAAAGAAATGATTTAAGTTAAAGAACTAAAATGACTAAACCTAAAACTAAAATATTGCAAAAAAAGAAGAAGAAGAAGAAGAAGAAAAAGCACATTCAAATTTTAAATAATTAAAATAATTTCATGCAACATAATTTCTTCTATAGGCATGCTTATGCATGGGGAGTGTCAATAAATTCCCCATTAACATTAAGGTAGTCCAGCATTCGTTGAGATCTGAGATGCTCTGTAATATGTTGTACTTGCATATTATTTTTAGTTTCATCTTGTTTCCAAGTTGAACGGTTTCTATGTGTGGTCACCATGGTGATAGAATATTAAATGTGTTTTTTTTTTTCTTTATCAGAAATTCAGAACAATGTGAAACTTTGAACTTTCCTTTCAGGCTTTATTTAGACATCATGCATCCAAAGAGCAAATGAAAAGTGAATATGAAAAGTATAGAGCAAACGTCACAACAAACTTGATATTAGATTACGGTAAACATCACTTCAGTCATGTGCGATCCTGACGTGAATGCAAACAACAAAACACAAAAAAGACTGCAAAATTTCAGCTTTACAAGCGTAAAGCACTCTCAAAGCACTAACACACACACACATACACTTTGAGGAGATGCACTCATGGTAATAATTCAAAGTGGTGGACAAATTGGATTATGGCATCTCACATCTTTCCTGTCCTCTAATCTGTCTGTTGTGAAAGGTAAACAGAAAAGTACTTATGTAAATATATAAATAAATGTATGAATGAATGCATTAATCTTGTAGTAGATTTGACTGTGCAGAGTTCAGGATAACATCATCAGACGCTTCACCAAATCAAATCACTGTACAAAAAACACAAAAGCGCTTGATTATGAAATTCCCCGCTCTCTTCCTCTGAAGATAATGCAGCGGTTATAAACATCTACTAGGATGTGTTCGGAATAGAATACTAGTGTACTGCGCAGTATGCAATGCATGCTTCAAGTGCACTTCTGTTTCATTTTTAAAGAAATGAATGCTTTTTCAGCAAGGACATATTAAATTGATCAAACATGACAGTAAAGGCAGTCAAATAAATGCTGTTCTTTTTAACTTTTTATTAATTAATGGATTCTGAAAAATAAAATACATCACCATTTCCACAAAAGTATTAAGAAACGCAACTGTTTCATAATATCAGTATATCAGAGTGATCTCTGAAGGATCATGTGACACTGAAGACTGGAGTAATGAGGAGGAAAATTCAGCTTTGATCACAGGAATAAAATACAATTTAAAATATATTCAATTAGAAACTGTAATTATTAACTGTAAAATTATTTTAAATTGTAATAACATTTCAAAAAATCTTGTTTTTAATCTATTTTTGATCAAATAAAACAAGTGTTTCAAACTATACTGTGAGCTCACATGACCTCACTGCAGTTTTGTGTAAAATATCTAAACTGCTGGTGTGTCTAAACCCTTCTAAACCTCCTACTGTCTTAAAAACATGCATACTGTGTTTTAAATATAGTATGTGAAACATAATGCATTATGCAGTAATAAATATTTCAAACAGTAGTATGCTAGACTGTTGTCAGATGACCTCATTACAATATGCTCTCAGGAAAAAAAGGTACAAAAGCTGTCACTGTAGTGGTACCTTTTCAAAAAGTTGCATTATTTGCCCATAAACGGTGCACATCAACATATTAAAGGCACATATTAGTGCCTAAAGTGTACATGTTAGTATCTTTTGTCAGGGTACTGTCCCAGCTTTTGTGCCTTTCATTTTGCAAATGAGAATAAAAGCTGGTTAATAAAATGATAAAAGTATATTTACAGTATGCACAGCGTTTTTAAGTAGCAGTTCACCAAAAATGAAAACTAATAGCATCATTTGCTCACCAGTGAATCTTCTTTGAAGGAGAGTTCAAAAAGATGATAAAAACATCACAATAATCCACAAGTAATCCACACAACTCCAATCCATCAGTTAACATCGGGTGATGTGAAAAGCTGTGTGTTTGAAAGAAACAAATCCATCATTAAGCACTTTTAAATTTAAACTACCATTTCTGATCAGTCCATAATCCATAATAACACTTCCTTCATGAATGACCTGAGAGCAAGTAGGCCTACATTTTCAGCAGAATATTCTTAAAAATCCATTCCTTTACGTATCTCACAATGATGAGCAAACAGGAAATAATCAGAAATATTGGCTCTCATTTTGAATCAAACTTTAACTAAATGATAAAAAATATATATTTCAAACAATAAATGGACAGCAACCACAAGCAATGTTATCTTACAGTGCTCCGATTATATGTAATGAGAGGTTTATATTTTGGTTTTGGGAGTCCCCAACAACAGGTTGACATACATGCAAGGTCAATAAACATTTTCATTGTTTTATAATATGCATTTATTGTCCCCTTATTTGCTCAACGACTCCCAAGCGATTCGTTTAATGATTCATCTGGGATCATTTCAGTTGTCTTGCTGTCTATGGAGGGTCAGATAGCTCTCTGATTTCATCAAAAATATCTTAATTTGTATTCCAAAGATGAACGAAGGTCTTATTGGTTTGGAACGATAGGGTGAGTAATGAAGGATAGAATTTTAATTCTGGGGTGAACTAACCCTGTCAACATGAAACTGCTTAAGATTCGTTTAAAAAATGACTTACTTCAATGATTCAGAGTCGACTCTTTCTTTTGAGAGACAATAACTTTATACACGGTGCACTTTCAAATTTAAAACTTTGCAAGATTGTTTTGATTCACTTAGAGCTGTTACACACTGCATGAAAGGTCATTTTCAAAAATCCATAATTGGGGCATTTTTAAAAAAAATAGTATGCAGTATACAGGAAGTAGTATGCTAGTATTCCATTCAGATGTTAACAAACCACAGACCATATTAGTTCTAGTTCATTAATCACACTTTTAAATTAAAGTTCAGGAGAAGTGAATTGTAGCATACAGCAGTAAAAACAGTGCACAGCTGCACATTTTCACATATACAGCAGCTCATACAGATACTCTGTGCAAGCAGAACATTCACATACTGCACACAGTATACATACTGCAGAATGATACCAGTGTCATCTCCTCATCTTCCCTTCTCTCTCTCCTTCAGTCCATTGCACAGATCTGCACACACACGCACACAGGCTTTCGTAAAACCACTTTAGCGCTCTCTCACACACACACCAACCTTCACCTTATCTCCTCTCCTTCTGCTACTTTATTGCTGTGTTTGATGGATAGAGTGACCTGGTTTCCAAAAAAGAAAAGATGCTCAGGTGAACACTCACCGCGACCTCACAGCGCTCTCAAGTTTTCCATTTTCACTTCTAATCTAGTTCAGTCTGAAGGTTTAGTTAGTTTGTTTTCTGTGGATCTCAGACCTCTGTCATGTCGGTCAGTGTTTGATTGCTCTCAGGAGCGATAAGACACTATTCTTCAGCTAAGCCGACGCTTTTACTAGCATGTGTTCCATCTTTGAAACTAATAAACATGACCAGAAATTTCGGCACTATTATATATTCCTGTAAATGTATTTTTTTCCTCTCTGAAGTGCACTTATAATGTTAGTCAAGGTCTCTTGCACCAGCGAAAATGAGTTTTTCATGATCATTTCATTGCTGCTGAAGACTTCCACTCAAATGACCGCTGTTATCTGTCCTATTTCTACTATTTTTCATGTGGTTGACAATAAAAACTGCTGAAGACTGATGTCACTCGAAGACCTTGATGATGGTAGTGAACAATTATCTAAAAATAAAGTCGGAAAAACCCAAATAGCTCATATTAGCTTGCATAAATAAAGCTGGAAAAAGCACTATAGGTATTACAAAAGGTAAGGAGAACTTAATTAACTAATCAATAAACAAACTACTGTAATGTATTTTAAAATGCAATTTATTTCTGTGATGCAGCACTGAATTTTCAGCATCATTACTCCAGTCTTCAGTGTCACATGATCCTTCAGAAGTCATCCCAATAGACTGATTTGCTGCTTTTTCAGGGTTCTGTGTTGAATAGAATGAACAGCATTGATATGAAACCTGTTTAGCATTATAAATGTATTTATATTGTTATATTATCTTGTTGAATAATTAGTATTAATTTCTTCAAAAATCGTATCAACCTTAAATTATTGAATTATAGTACACATACTGTATGTAAGCTGTTTTTAAACTGTTTAGTTTTTACACCATAAAGCTATCACTTCCAGCAAGTACATGACACGCTACATCACTTTTTTCATTCTGCATAAGGCCTTATACCCGAATAAATAGAAGCAATAATCAAAACAAGCTTTCCTCGTTCTTTTAAATAGCTTTGGGAAGTCAAACCATCTGCACAGTTTGTTTTAGCAGCAAAGTTCAGTCAAACAATTCATTTCAATAGTTCAGCATCATTACTCCAAGTCCCTAATGTTTACTGAAATAAACAATGTTTTTAGTTTTAGTAGCAGTATATTTATGTGTTCATGTTGTCGCCTTAATTCAGAAATCTGTATTGTTTGTAGCCACAAAAACGGTCATTTTCTAAAACACACAGCACAAGTATATATTTTAAAATACATTACATTTCATTTCAATGAGATTTTCTCCCATAAGCGTTTTACTTCAATGATAAGTTGAACGAAATTCCAAAAGGAAATGCACAAAAATGTCTAGAAACGTATTGTTAAAAAATATATTTACTCACACACACACACACACACACACACACATATATATTTATATTTCTAGCAATATACTTCTAGACATTTGTGTATTTATGAAAATATATTGTAAAATATATAAATATATATTAGAAAACAATTAAAACATAAACATTGCCCTCCGTGTATTTCAAGAAAATACATTCATGTGTCACTTTTGAAGAAAATGCCAAAATATATGTAGTACACATTCTATTCCAATTTGCTTTAATCCTGAAATACATTTTCAAATATATTTTCAATTATACAACACGTATACAATATGTTTATTTATTTAGTTATTTTTTCATATTTGCCATATTTATGGAAGCTCGTTTTCACCACTAAATAAATAAATAAATAAATAAAGGTAATGGCAACTTTTTCTCTCATTCAGACTTTTTCTCGCAATTTTTTTTTTTTTGTTTGTTTTCTTTTTATTTTGTGTTATGAACTTTCAATTCTCAATAAAGTTGCAATTCTGAGAAATAAAATCAGTATTGTGAGATAAAAAGTTGCAATTAGCCTATTTTTATCCCGTGGCTTCCATACCTCTCAGTTTCGATGTAGTTAGCAACTGATTTTTTTATATTTCTACTACGGCAAGCATATGAAAGCTTCCTCGTGCAGCACAGCTGTAGAACACGTCTAAATCTCATCTCATGCCATTTAACTACATGACATGAATTATAGAAGAGCGTGCGGGGGTCTGGCAATATGTAAATGTGCCATTCAATAATAAGGCTCAGCTGCATTATGCGAGTGCACAAATGTTGAACATGAGCAGACTGAATCAGAAAAGCCCTCAGCAAATGACTCAGCACATTAGCAACACTTCTCAAACTGTTTGTGTTGATGAAGATACGAGCGTCTTTCAAAATCTTGCGCAAGACGCTAATGAAGGCGCGAAGAGGAGGTAAATGACAGTCTCGGGTTCCTTCCCCCATCTGGAGGAGTTCTTAATAGTGGAACAAACACCATAAGCTACCTCTCCATATCAGTCTTGTGCTCTGGAACGGTTAATGACGCCACCGCTGATGTGTTTCTTCCCTCGCAGGTAAACTCCCGGCGAGAAACAGACACGAGTGCGAGCGCGCCGAGGGCTGAAGCTCCCGTAGATCTTTAAACAGATGGAGAAACATCAGGAGTTCAGGCGTGGTTCCCTGTAGACGGCCATATTTATGCTGAGGAACATGAAACAGGGACTTCGTCAGACATTCATCAGATATCATGCATTATATAGAAGGAGCAGAAAAGAAGATGAGAGATGGTACGGGAAACTAACACGCTTCAATAGATCACATGTGAACCTCTTTAAATATACATGTATATGTTGTGGATGTAAATGGAAGGCGGACATCTATGTTTTAGCCAATTATATACAAGGCAGTGTTTTTGGTAAAAGTAATTGTAATATTTTTAAATTAAAGGGATTATTTATTAAAAAAAAAAAAAAAAAAAAAAAAAGCTTAAGGCATCCAATATGTAGATGAGTTAATTTGTTAAAGTGCCCTTATTATGCCATTTTAAGGCTCCTAAAATTGTTTCGGGGCTTTTGTTTTCTTAAAATATGTCTTTAATCTCACCACATTTTCAATTCATTTCAACGGGTGCCGTCAGAATGAGAGTCCAAACTGCTGATAAAAACGTCACAGTAATCCACAAATAATCCACACCGCTCCAGTCCATCAGTTAATGTCTTGTAAAGTTAAAAGCTGTGGGTTTATAAGAAACAAATCCATCATTAAGATGTTTTAACTTTAAACTGCAATTGTCTGCTAAAATATAAGTCCTTTGTCCATAACATTGCTTTTGTAGGGAAAAAAGTCAGGAGAGAAATATGCACAGACAAAGCACTGAAGAAATACTTAATACTAAAGTGTTATTATGGATTATGGACTCATATTTTGGCAAGAAGCAATGGTTTAAAATTAAATTACCTTAATGTTGGATTTGATTCTTGCAAACATGCAGCTTCTCACTTCACAAGATGATGGACAGGAGCTGTGAGGATTAGCTCAAGATACTTTATTATTAGCATTAACTACATGAACTAACAGTATATATATATTTTAACACATTTATCATTAATCTTTGTTAATGTTTATAAATAAAAATGCAACTGTTAATTGTCTGTTTATATTAGTTGACAGTACATGTTAACAGACACGACTTTTGATTTTAAAATGCATAAACATTAGAGTAGTAAACATTAAAGATTAGTGATAATTGCTTTAAAGGTAGGTTATTATTCATTGTTAGTTCAGGTAAAATAAAATAACTGTACTAACAGTAATAAAATATAATACAGTTTTGTGTAGAATGTTATTGCTATTATTAGTAATAACCTTCTTTTCTGACCATTAGTGAACAAACCCAGCAGGTGGCTAACTATGGCCTGGTCTCATAGACAGGGTTTAGACATTTTAAGTAATTTGTATAAACATGCCTTATAAAAACACATTGCTGGTGTGCATCTTAAGACCAAACAAAGGCACTGATGTGTTTTAATATCAGTCAGCTGTGCGAGTTTCTTTCAGCTGAAACAGCTCAGATTTACATTTTAGTCTAGGACTAGGCTTAAGCCTTGTCTGTGAAACTTGGGGTAAGAGTAATAACGGTAGTGTTCATTGTTAGTTGATGTTAACTATTGTAGCTAATTTTACCAAATGAAACTGTTGAGTGTTGCAAATAATACTAACAATATCACAGTTAGTTTATGAAGCTTTGAAAAAATAAGGAAAATTGTCTCGCTAACAGATTAAGTCATTTCAAGTTCATTTATTTCTGTACTGTCAATTACAGACTCTCAGACTTCCATCTGCGGTGTCGAATTAAACCTGGGAAACTTCTGACCCAAACCCAGAGTGTTTGATGACACTGAACTTTCATAATGAACAAACGCCCGAGGTCTGCTCCACGCCAACACCAATCACAGTAGAAACCACAGTCGGGAAATTTGATTAACTCCCATTATGCCCAGCAAAAGACCATCTCATAACTCACAACTTCTTTATTACACTGCAGATTTGGCATGCTGCAATTTTTGTATGAATTTTGAGTGCAGGAGAAGTCAATTTGACACCAGTAAGTCTCTGCTTATACAGTAGTTCATTTAAATGTGTTTTTTTTTACACTTTCTCAAATTGAATTGTTTATATTTTAACATTCTCTCACCCTCTTGATGTTCTTCAGTGAGAAGCTATGCTCAACAATGTTCATGCTGCTTTTTGCTCGACAAGGACAAGACTACAGCATCGTAATAAAAAACATTATAATAAATTAATTGAAAAATATAAATAAAACTTTAATAGTATCTTGATGATACTAAAATAAGACTGATCTTGATGCACCACACTAGCAGAGAAAATATTAATATATTTAAAAATATTAAAATATGAATTTAAATCAAACTCAATTTAGGCTGTTCCTTACACAAAGATATAGTATGACTCCATAAAAACTGGAATGAAGTGCATGAGATATGTTTATAAACCAAGCCTGTGCTACTTCCTGATGGCTGTCCCATATACATACACTTATTCAAACTTTTCAAAAAAGAGACCTCCATTAAGACACAAAACCAGCACTGGCCACAGAAAAGCCACAATTTAAAAAAAAAAAATTATTGTATCAAAAGTTGCGTTTATTTGAAATAGCATAAGCTCAATAAAAGCATTACACATAATGTTGACTTTAAGTTTTATATGACAGCATACACAAAATATTAGAAAGTTTAAGACACTTTGAGATTATCAAAACTTTGTATGAACATATGAACTACTGTAAAAAAAAAAATAATAATTTTGTAAAATTGTAAATAATTAAAGATTTGTTATTAAAGATGTTTCACAATCTTTTACCATAAAATGAAACTTTTTTTGTTATTTACTGTTTCTTTGTAATTAATCATGAATTTTATTAGCAATTTTTTTAGCAATCTTTTGTTGCAGCTGTCACACAGTGGATCCTCTGCAGTGAATGGGTGCCGTCAGAACAAGAGTCCAACAGCTGATAAAAACATCACAATAATCCACAAGCAATCCACACCACTCCAGTCCATCAGTTACCATCTGGTGAAGTGAAAATCTGAAAGTTTCTAAAAAAACAAATCCTTAATTAAGGTGTCTTCTGGCCAAAATATGAGTCCATAATCCATAATATTGCCTCCTCTGGTGATATTTAGCAAATGTTAATTTTCTGAATGAAAGTGTACCTTTCAAATAATCTGTTATAGGTGTATACTTGACCACATATTGCATTTAGAACTGTGTGACAAATTCATTTTCTTCTTTTATTTCAATTATGGAATAAACTCCATGCGAGACTAGATATTGTGTGGTGCTTTTGACAAACGTGGATGTTAAATGTCATTACAGTTCACACACAAACACACATTCTCTTTGACATGTGTGTCCCGCGTCAGTCCTCAGGGTTTCGTGCTTCTGATCGCTGTGTGTTGATCCCAGAGACGTTTCATTTTTGCTCTGAAGGTGTGAACACAATCACTGTGATGAGTATTATCACCCTCAGCCAGCCACGGCACTGGATGGATGTGATAGGAAACATAGTAAGAATTAATCAATTCGGCAGACTGCTTTTTAATTTACTACTTCAGTGTTTTGATGATACTTTGAAATCCTGTCATCATTTACTCACCCTCAAATCGTTCCAAACCTGTATGAGTTTTTCTCTTCTAATGAATGCTGGTTAGCAAACAGTAAGTCACTGACTTCCATAGTATTTCTTCCCCATACTTTTAAAGTCCATGGCTACCGTCAAATGTTTTGTGATCAATATTCTTCAGAATAACTTCATTTGTGTTCAATAAATAAGAAAAACCCATACAGGTTTGGAACAGCTTTTGTGTTTAACAGAAGAAGGAAAGTCATACAGCCTTGGAACATTTACAGTGGGGCAAAAAAAGTATTTAGTCAGCCACCAATTGTGCAAGTTCTCCCACTTAAAAAGATGAGAGAGGCCTG